>JANHFL010007224.1:128493-142252 GCA_032468155.1 Oxyrhabdium leporinum | reverse complement strand
CTAGATTGTGGTCTGCATTACCTACATGAACGGCTTCTGGGGTTGATGGCTGGCTATTAATTATGACTTAATAGCTAGCCATCAATACCCCAATCAACAACTAAAAAGCTACACACAACTAGGAACCTCACAAATACTATGCATAAAATAGCCCAACACACACATTCTGGAGAAAGAGAACTTCCCTGAGGATGGGCTCCAGCACGAATGTCTGAAAGCTTGGAAGACTAAACCTCTGGTCCCAGTGATCGACCCAGATTGGATCCTGCGAAGCTATCACTGTTTGTTCTGCACCTTGGAAAATACTGTGCCCTACTGCCCAGGGTAGAATTTGCCACCAGAGAAAGGTCCACCCTGATAAGGAAATCCCTTAGCAAATGTCTTGCACTAGATGAAAGCAGTGTGGGAATAACTCTACAAGAATATACTTTCTATGAAGGAGGCTGTGTGGCTACTGGGACGCAATCATTACTTCCTTGGCACAATACTGAGTCACTTTTGCTTCTTCTACTACAGAAAGTCAATGGGAAATTGACCTCCTGGTATAATACAGCAGCAAATAAACAACTTCCTTCATTTTAACAACATGTCACTTGTTTTATTTCTGCCCCACCATTTTTCTGAGAGGTACAGATGGCACATATTCTAACCTCACAGCACCAATTCCCATGGGCTAGATTTACCTGCAAGAGGGTAACTGGCCAAAAGTCATTCAGGGAGATCTGTGGCTGAACAGGGAGTCTAGCGAAGGTGACAGCACCTTCACTAGCAGATAAGCTGGCTTTCTACAGTTTACCTCTACTTCCACTTCTGTTGCTTCTCTGTTACAAAAACAGTGAATATTTCCATATTTCTGTAAGGAATGGCTTTGATTTTCATTAAATGTTTCTTCTGAGTTCATTCCAATACTCCCATTACTGAATAATAGCTTCTTGTTTAAAAATAAGTCATGAATATCATTCCTACCTTACTCAGGTCATTTTCCCCCCATATCCAAAGCTCTCTCTGACATAGTTTTAAGAAGCGCTGCTGACTGATCACATAACTCCAACCTCCCAATGACTTCCCTGAAACTGTCATAATATCGTATTGTTGTTGTAGTCCTAATATTTCTATCTATATGCACAAATTTGCTGGAAATAAGGGCGATGGGATTAATGGACAGAAAGACGCTGCATATAGATGCAAAGAAGGACAACCAAAACATAAATAACTGTAATTGTACTAAAATCATTGAATTCAGCACAAAAAGTGAACTAACCTCAGCAGTCGGGTGTTATTATCTATGACAAATGCATATATTTATAGCTAAGGCAGAGTGGATTTAAGTAATTCAATACAATTACTACTATTATAGCTCAATAAAATTGCATTTTGAAATCTCAACTTTACAGATTTGCATTCTTGAAGACTGTTTTTGCTAAGATAAAACGTGAATTAGAAGAAGAAACTTATCAAAGTTATCAATTTATCTTGCATATGAATTAATGCTTCTGTTTTTATTTGGTACCTTCAGTTGGGAATTTTTTTGCTCGCTCCTCAAAGAACCATTCACCTGTTTTCACTTTAATAGCCCTGCAAAAAACAAAATAAGAGCTTTTTTGAATTTTATGCATGCCTTTTTCAAAGAGGACGTTTGGAACAATAAATGGACTAGTTATTTTTTAAAAAGTCAAATCAATTCCATCATGGTGATCAAGAACAGTGAAACATCAGGTCTTGCATAATCAGAGTTGTATATTCTGTGATTCTGCACTAGCATACAAAACCCCTTTCTTTTCAAATACTACGCTAATTCATATTGAGAGCACCTACAGCTGAAATTTATTTTTGAAACCATTCAGACACCATAAGTATTTGCTCCTACCACAGCTCTACAACAATTGTATTAATAAATAAAACAAAATTAGTTTTTCCTGAAAATTAGCTCATACGTATACCCTTTTTTCTTCCCTCCTCAGGAACTATTTTTCCAATTCTTCTTCTGAAACTGCAGACTTATCCTTTCTCAAGTCCTTCTGCCATTTTCCGCAGCTGGCTGTTTGGAAACTCCTGTAAATCTGATTCCCAAGATAGGGGTTCCCATTGTCAAATATACACAAGTGGCCCTCAACTTACGACCACAATTGAGCCCAAAATTTATGTTGCTAAGTGGGAAATTTGTTAAGTGAGTTTTGCCCCATTTTCTCTCCACATTTGTTAAGTGAATCACTGCAGTTCTTAAATTAGAAACACAGTTGTTAAGTGAATCTTGCTTTTCAGAAAGTCGCAAAAGGGGAGCACATAACCCTGGGACACTACAACATCACAAATGTGAGTCAGTTGTCAAACGTCCAAATGTAAATCATGTGACCATGGGGATGCCTCAATGGTCCTATGTGTGAAAAATGGTCATAAGTTAGTTTTTCAGTGCTATTGTAACTTTGAACAGTCACTAAATGAACGGTTGTAAGTCGAGCACTTCCTGTATTTAGGTTGATGTGTTTTCATATCAGAAAGCTACTAAAGGATAACCAGTAATTCAACTATTAAACTAAGGCGGGTTCTTACTCAGAAGCATAGCAGACAGTGCATTTCCACAGAAAGGCATTTACAGTAATGCGACATTGAGAGCATATATGATGGCTGCATCCTTTGCACACTGCTCCTCTATCAATCAGGATTCCAAACGACTTCTGACAACGGGCACATGACCGTTTTTGAGATCGATAGTTGGCATTTTTTGTTCCTTTACGCCAAAGTTGCTGCAGTTGGATTTTCAGTTTGCTGTAATTGACCAGACAGAAATAAGAATATTCACATATTTGCCAGCTGGGACATGTACCAGCACTACAAATTCTAAATATTATTAAGCTTTAACTGTGAATTGTAGAAAGGAACCCTTCTACTAAACCTCCACTGTAAAATGTCAAATAGCCTGGGAAATTACCCCAGAATATTTAATAGTCCATTCTTGAACAAAGTTTTGGAGAAGATGATAGCATCCTAATTCCAAGCATTTTTGGATGATTCTGACGAGTTGGATGTATTTTAATTTGGTTCTTACGTGCTCAGGACACCAAAAAAAACCAGGAAAGGTTTCAACCTACAGATTCTCATGAAAAATAGAATCTTGAGCTGCATGGCTTGAATGATTTGAATGACTTGACCTTAGGCAGATTCCAATTTGTCCTGACTGGTAATCTGGCAATCTGAGTCTGTTCCTAGATTATTTATGTATTTCTCACAGTTTTCACATATGGGGCACTGCAAAATTCTATTCTGCCTTACAACCCTTCTTACATCCCTAAATAAAGTGGACAGGGGAAAGGACCCAGAGATTTGATCTCCAAAGGATCTCAAAAAGTGCAACTTGGCTGCATTCCTTATGTAGAACCCTAAACCTCCCAGATTGGTCAGGGCCAAATTTGGAGTCCTGCTCTAGCAGTTTTGCCAGTTTAAGGTGGGGAGTTTGAAGGGAAAACCTCTAGAGTGTCTTAACTCTTCAAAATATTCGAGACCTCTATTTGTTGTTGTTCAGTTGCTAAGTCATGTTCAACTCTTCACAACCCCATGGATGATAGCACGCTAGGCTTCCCGTTTTCCACCGTCTCCCAAAGTGTGCTCAAATTCATGTCAATTGCATCAATGACACTATCTAACAATGTCACCCCTTAAAACTACTAAACCCTCCTTCTAAAGTTGGCCCTGACCACCCCTCCCATTTTTGCAACGTGATCCTAATGTAAAGGCTAGGTACCATTCTTGAGCAAGTCAAGGATGCACACCTCTGAACTAGCCTCATCAATGCAGAGACAAGTTCTATCTTGTCTTTTCATCTATTGATCATGGATAAACCATGAGACATTCTCTAAAAAGGGTTTTGATGAGGGAAAATTAATTGAAACTTTAATTGGTGGGAAAGCTGATAAATCTCAATGAACCTACTTACTCTGTTCTAAATGGGGTCTCAGTTCCTCTAAAATATCAGTTAGGAGTTTTCCATAATTTGGGGCTGATATTTGTAGTAAACCAAACCAACCATGGTGAAGGACTTTCTGCAAGCATATAAAATTGCACCAAGTATATAGAATTGCATTAAAATCTGTCTTACTACTATCTTACTACTAGTATGAATTATAGAACATCATTATTGGTATCCCATTACTTGTGCAACTTTGCCCTCAGGAACATGTTTGTCCAGTACAGTATCAATCTATCATTAGTTAAGGAGGCTTATGAATTTAATGAAGTTTTGGAAATTGACTGGAACATGGAATTCTGTTTTCATGTTTAATGATTGATGGCTAATTATTACAGTTGCTTTACTGAATGGTATACTTTCTTAATATTTCAATTTCTGATACTGTAAACCGTTTGGGAATATTATGTTGAAAATCAGCATGGAAGCATCAAAAGTCTTATTTTTTTCCAAAATTCCTCATTGCCAAGCTGACTCCACTGGCAATGAATGACGGCACTTCCACACAGCCACCAGTTTCACTCCCCAAGCCCACAAAAATACTTTGAACTTGGTCTGCAAATATCTCTGCTTCTGCCTATTGGAAATATTGAGAAGGCACACAAACCACTCTCCCACTTCAAACTGCTGCAGAGCCTGTAAATCCAACAATCTACACAAAAGGGGAAGAAAAAGAACCAGTTATCTGGAAACTGGCAGATAGATTGCTTCTGACTTTAGAGAAGAGGAAATTGACAAAACAGAAACCAGTTTTACTCTGATGGTTTTATCTGAGTTACTTAGAACTTATTAAGTCATCAGCTAGCATTTTCATTACAGTAACTGAAATATAAGAGTTGGAAACAAGTGGTAAACAGTCCTAAACTCAGGATAGTAATGAAGCATGCCAATAATGGTCATATTCGTTATGACGAATATAAAATAGGTTGGGCACTTGACTGACCTGTTTTTTGACTTTTTTTTGCAGTTGTTAAGCAAATCACCATGTTCGTTAAATTAATCCGTGAAACCACTTACGGTAGGTTTCTTCCTACAAATGATGTCATTTAAAATTTCAACACTACAGGGTGTTTTGTGCTATCATACCACAGAAGCATTCAGGATAACTCAAAAGCTTGGACAGTAAACTTGTACATTTTTGCATGCAATTTTGTCTGGTCCTCAAAAGATATTGTGTTATATATTTTGAATACTAGGTTAGCTTACACAGCTCAGAAAACAACAGCAGCCTGCATTCCCAAATAAGAACACACATACCTTACTCTTTGTTCCTCCAGTTTTCTCAACATCTCATCACGGCAAAGGACATTTAGAACAATTTCTTGCTCCAGTTCCTTAAGTAAGTTAAGATTAAATTCTTGGGACATCTTCTCTTCTGATGTTCATAAGACAGAGAATCCAGTGTCATCCAGCAGGCAAAAGAGTTATGAAGACTTACATCCTTCATTCATTAGTGAAGCATTTGCAATGCATTGTTCTTTTTAAAAACAGTAAAAATATCGGTGTGTATTTCAGACAGGCCTTTAGTTTTCATAAACTCATTATCTCTTTAATACATCTGCTCTTCTTATTAACAGTTGTCTGCTTCCTCCCATGAAGAAATGAACTTCAAGTTCCCAATCTACTGGAAGTAATATTAAATCGACAAAAGAAATAAATTAGTAATTCTGGCAGAAAATTGGTAAGGGAATATTTTGTTAAATGTCTCCTGATTTTTTTGACTACAACTTTGTTGGTCCATAAGTCTGGCATGAAATAGAGTTTATTATTGCTCAGTGTCACTCTGCTTATATACCTTTGTGCAATTCGTTATATGTAGCTTTCAAAAAAGTATTTAATAGCCAATTACAATAAGAAACAGAATGAGAATTATGCTTTGCCTATGTCTCTCGAAGCACATAAAATGGCTTTGCATAAAACAATGCAATTCTGACTGACCACACCCCTCTCATACGAATCAAGAAGATGTCCTTTTGTTATTTCCAGCAATGTGGACTCGTATTTCACTGATGCATGTCGACACATGAATTGATGTACAAGAAACAGGAAAACCACGACCATTATCGTCAAGCAAAAACAAGGGGAAATTTCAATGATGTGACTTGGAGAAAGAAATAATGACAGAGATCAAAAAAGAGAGAATGGTCTGAAAAATCACCATTCATCTGTAGTTCTGCAAACCATGTTTTCCAGGAGCCATAAGAATTTGCCAGTTGGAAACTATCTCTCTTTATGCAAAATGCACAATGTGTTTCAGATCAAAGAAAGAAGTTAGCTGTATCTTCATGCCACTTGATATGAAAAGGTAGCTTTATAACTTTACTGATTTCCTAGAACACCAAAGAAGTCAATTTGGTACTTCTTTATGTGTGAATAGATTGTCTAAATTATTTCCTATCAATAAAATCATCACCAAATTTAAATGGATACCTTAGCATTCACAATCATCAAACATAAGCAGGTGCAGAATCTCATTGTTAACAATGACAGAAGTGCCTGTTTCTGAATCTTTAGCAACTGAGCTGGAATTACAAGTCATTTACTGTAGAATAACCGCATTGGCATGAATGACATTATTCAGAATTAAGGCATGACTGATGTTAGAAAGTTAAATGTACCGTGAAGAGGAAATGAGGAAAGAACAGAAGTTGTGTAATGCATCACTTCATATTATGAATCTCCCTCTTTGGAAGTCAGGAGCTCAACTTTTCACTTACAAACGTTTTATTTGAATATCCAAGTATATTCTATAATTTTATTATGGAAAATCAAGCACATTCTCCATAGTAATGGAAATGGTTTAAGGATCACCGAGACCCCCCCTTTTTTTTTGCCAAATCAAGTATCTAGCAATGTACATGTATCTCTCAAAATAATATTAACACGTTTCTTATTCTTGTACATATAAAAAGGCAGAACTTGTTCAAGTTTATATTCTATTGGCAGAGCATGATTTGGTTATTGGATAATTGTCAACTCTTATACTACCTGTAGCTTTTGTTCAGGAATGGTAAAAAGCTGACCAAATCTCTAAAACCCCATTTGTTGTTTATTATTTTGTTTGCTTTGCAAATGAGCTTAGCCAAGGCTCTTATTAAACACACAAGCGGTAATCATATTTTGTCACATTATTTTAACTAAACTTAAACTGAAATTAAATCAGATTTCATTTTTGTGCTGACCTCACCTACTTTTTTATTACCAGCTCTCCCATTCTTTAAACAGATCCTCCAGCATCTTTAACTGGGTCCTAACATGAATGTACCTGTTTGCTACACATTCATAATACTATAGGCTGCCAATCATATGTGCACTGGTGAGACACAGAGGAAAATAATTCTGTGTCACATACAGAAGGAGTCAGACACTTCAGCCTCTCTTTGGCAACAGAACTCAGTTTGGCTGAGGAATTCTGGGAGTTGAAGTCCATGAGGCTTAATGTGGCCAGGTTTGGAGACGCTGTGGCTTCAGCCTTTACTTCTACTTTCTCTTGGATTGGGGTGCTCCCTAAAAGATAGATGATAGTGGGTGGCACTGCCAAGCTGCTAGCCCAAAAAAGGAGGGGATGAAAACCCACTGAGATTCTGGAAAAGGAGGCTTGAGAAACCTAGACTTCTACCCTACTGGCTTGCCTTGTTTTGTTATGTGGTCCCTGGTCCTGGCGAGAAAATGGCCTGCATTATCCCCATCTTCTGCAGAGGAATCTAAGGTTGAAAGCTATGGCTTCCATCATAGATGCCCTGATGAACTGAAGACTCTCTGATTCACATCTAAGTAACCATACCACACCACACCACACCACTTCCCTAGATGAAGTGCATTTTCCAAAGATTTGATCTCAGTATACTGTAAATGCATTGTTCTATCACGCTAAATTTAAAAAGAAAACATGAGAATAATGTAATGGCGAACATAAAGTATATTTCCTTTGAGGGCATTTTTTTCTTCTGAATTTATTAATAGCTCTCCAAATATTATTAACAATATTTATGTTAGCTTTTGAATGTTAAATCATTAGACCTGAGATTGGTGGCATGGTGGTTAAGGCATCAGGTTAACAACCAGTAGGAAAGAGGCAAGAGCAAACCACTTCTGAAAAAACTTGCCAAGAAAATTGCAGGCGGTCACCAGGAGCCAACACTGACACGAAAGCACTAAACAAACAAACAAACAAAAATCCTTACTTAGAAAATAAAAGCAGATCAGACAAAAATTCCACAAAACTTTTTCCCTTGAATAAATAGTGACTTACCTGTTCCTTCCAAACCAGAAAGAGCGCCTCGCTTTATTAAATAAGAGCTTATTACCAGCTTCTCATATGATTCCGTCTTGCTGAACCAGAATTAACATGGAGTTTTCTCTGTGTGCTTTATCTGATTGCCGTTCAGCCATCTGCACTGGAAGTCACCATTAGTAACACAATTTGCTCTCAGAGAGGCTCAACAGGTTTTGGAAGAGGCCATTTACTCTGAGGGAAAAAAAACAGCTGTTCTCATTAAAATGGATCTGAAACGTCTAAGTCATTGAACAGGAAGAGTAATAGCAGTTAAATGTGATACCTCCTTCTTCCTCTCTAATATTAGATGTGTGCAATACTGCAAACCTCAGTTTCCGCCAAGCTTCAGAATAAGAAACATACAATTATAGTCAATATGCCATTTACAAGAAATGATTGGGGAGGTGGTTGACAATTTAGGCAATTAGGCAGTATTGCAGTATTGTTAATGTGGAGGTGAAAGTGCTTTATTTTACTGTGAATGTGCATGTTAGCATACTTTTAATAGACAGAAGGATTTTATCTTTGTTATAGGGCCAAAAACAAATTCATCGCTCATCAAGAATGAGCAGCATCTTAGCTAGAGTCTCTAGATCTTCAGTGTATATAATCAACTGTATGTATGTTAAAGAACCTTGTCCATATTTAAAGAGAATACTGTGGAATAAAATAGCTTTTGCAGTATTTTTCTTATTAGATCAATGATCCATCTAGACTAGCATTCTGTTTCTTACAGTGGCCAATTCCCATTGAATCTGGAGATTAAAAGAGCCACCATGACTCTAGGTCCATTTTGTTGATATAAAGAATCACAGCTTTCCTAGAAAATAAATTTCTTGGTTCTTCACTCTCGTATTTCCAATCATATTTTTTTCATCTTTGCTGGTGAAAGTGATTCATATAGAAAAAATGTTCCATATATTCTTGGCAACAATATGGAGAAAAGTTGCCATTGTTTTCTGGATTATTTTTTCAACTTCCAAATCTAGACTATAACTTTAGGATTTCATGGTTTACATTATTCTTTCATCCTATTATCAATCAGGCTTAGACTTTATCATCTCTTTGGGATCAGCTTTTTGGAAGCAGTCAAGATCTACTTATGCCTAGGAATTCTGTAGGGAATATCCCAGCATTATGGATTATTTGAAGATGGTGTCAGAACCAGACAAGGGCTGAACAAGTCCCTTCAGGTAAGATTTTATTGTAATATATTTCAGAATAAGGTTTTTCCTGTAAAACAGTGAGTTCTGTTTTACTCTTCGTCTGATTCTATTTGTTTACTACATGATAATCTATCCTAGTATTATCATGCTGTAGAATAATAGAATAGAAATAATAGAAATAGAATAAATAGAATACTTTATTTGGCCAAGTGTGATTCAACACACAATAAATTTGTCTCCTATGCATAAGCTTTATGTGTACATTACAAAGAGTAATACTAATCATAATAATGATACCAATAAAAGGGATAGTAGAGGAGATGAGAAGGATAATAATACTACAGCCACACAACATGGGTGAATAGACAATACTGAGAAGATTAGGTATTCGGTAGTGATGGCATGAGGGAAAATTGTTCCTATGTCTAATTGTTTGGGCATATAATGCCCTATACTGGCATCTCGAGGGGAGGAGTTGAAGCAGTTTATGTCCAGGATGCAAGGAATCTGTAGTTATTTTCTTCGCCCTCCGTCTGACCCATGCAATATATAGGTCTTCTATGGAAGGCAGGCTGGTTGCAATTGTTTTTTCTGCAGCTCTAACTATCTGCTGGAGTCTATACCTATCCTATTTAGTTGCTATACCAAACCAGACAGTTACAGAAGTACAAATGACTGACTCAATTCCTCTGTAAAACTGTATCAATAGCTCCTGTGGCAGGCTGAACTTCCTAAGTTGACACAAGAAGAATATTCTTTGTTGTCCTTTTTAAATGATGATTCTCATGTTAGGTGTCCATTTCAAATCCCAGGAGTTTATAGAATATAAAAACTTAAAGGATTCTACTGCTGATATTGTGCTGTTGAATATAGTTAAGAGGTGGTAGAATACTGTAGAAGGGCTCCTCTTAAAATCCACTGTCATCACAATATACTCACTATTCTTTCCCATGACATGTGCCTACTTAAACTCTTTTTGCATTTAGCTCTGCCTAGACTACTGCTCTTCCACTCTAGACCTTTCCATGTACTCACAGGGATGGAGATCAAACACATCCCAGTAGACGGGAGATGGTGGTCTTCTTCCTTGCATCTTAAAGACTGTAGCAGCTGCCAGAGATTTAATTCTCTTGACCCTGGATGACTGTGACTTCCAGAGGCTTCATCCTTGCCATTTCTTCACCTTGCAGCAGGCTTTTCATCCTTTTCCACGTTCCACTTCTAAGCCACAAGGTTCCAGATGTTATTATGGCCGTTTGTGTTATTGCCTCTTCTAGCAGCCCTTTGCCAGGTGTTACCATCTTGCCAGGTGTTACCATTGTGAAGACTTGTGAATTGTTACTGATTATCTGGGGGAACAATTGTCCAATCCTCAGTTTCCTTAACCTCTCATCTACATACATGTACCAGTTGCTTTTCTCTCAATGTGATTTTCAGTTCTCAGCTAGACTTTTCTCCGCCCCCCTTTAGCACTGCTCAGATATTTTGTCAGGCTGAGGAAAACCTGTCTCTCTCTCTCTCTCTCTCTCTCTCACACACACTGTTCAGTTCTGTTGCCGACTCCTCTTTCTGAGCTTGTCTTTTCTTAAAGATTTATTTTGGTCTGTCTGTTTGCCTTCCTTCAACTGAGCTCTGACATTTCACTGCTCTGCCTTAGTTTTGCTGAAAGAACTGTTTTTAAAAATCTTTGCCTCTGTTACTTGATAAACTGAGGGCAGTCTTAATTGATACTTCTAGCAAAGAAACCACCTTCACAGTAGGGATTTTTAAAGATCTGTTGTGCTCTTTAGTCTACTGAGCTCTGAGTAATTTTATAACACTAAGTGGAAGACACAAAGCTGTCTAGAAATGGAGCAAGGAGCAAAGAATGGTGCTATGTACACCAGTCATGAGTGTCTCTAAATGGAAAGCAAACTGATAAGATGGCAGGAGTGAAGAGGAGGAGCATCTAATCTGATGCTTCTAAACACTAGATTAAATTCAACAATCACAAAACTAAAAGTACAGAACAGAATAACAGAGTTGGAAGGGACCTTGGAGGTCTTCTTGTCCAATCCCCTGCTCAAGCAGGAGACCCTATGTCTTTCAGATAAGTGGTTGTCCAATCTCTCCTTAAAAACCTCCAGTGATGGCACACCAACAGCTTTTGAAGGCAAGTCATTCCACTGATTAATCGTTCTGTCAGGAAATTTCTTAGCATAGCAATTCTTCCCAACCTAGTGTTCCACAGTTGTGTGTGCGTGTGCGTGCGCGCGTGTGCGTCTTTGAGTCATTGTTGATTCCTGACAACTACCTGGACAAGTCCCTAAAGTTTTCTTGTCAGAATTTTTCAGAGGTGCCTTGCCCTTGCCTCCTCCCTAGGGCTGAAGAGGGTGACTGGCTCAAGGTCACCCAACTGCTTCATGCCAAAGGTCTTACTAGAACTCATGGTCTTCCAATTTCTAGCCTGATGCTTTAGCCACTACATTGATCTGGCTCTTCTCAGTTGTGGACTACAGTGTTTTTAACATCTGTAACAATACACCTCATTATCACTGAATTATCAGTCAATATATACCTGGAGGACACAAAGCTGGCATAACTGGCTAGATCTGGAACAGATACAACTTTCAATCAGCTATACACTGATAATTCCATAAATGGGGCTGATTGTTTTTGACATCACTAAAGGAACACTATTATTATGGATACTCAATAATGGCAGCTTCCTATTTAGATGTCATCTAAAAATAAATATAGAATATCCTTGACCTAAAATCAACTCCTAGTGACCATTGTAGAAAGTTAGTACCCACCCCTCTCCTAAAAGAATGAAATATTCCAGGAAATATTAAAAAGGTAGAATATTATATTTCCCTGGATGAGAAAAGGAGAAACATGTTTTAAAGACAAAGCAGCTTTCTGCAGCTCCCTGCCCCACCCTTCAGCTCCAGGGTGATGGGATTAAGACATGGCTCTGAGGACATGATAGGATTAGCCCTCTACCTATCTCACTACATGGCACCTGGGAAGAATACATCACCCAGCAAGATTAAACCAAGCCTGGGACTCAAGAAGACAACCTACAAAGTTACCCCTCCGTTGCCCCATGGGAGTCTGACAACCAATCAGGATCTTGCCACAGGGTTCAAAGCCCAACAGAGGTTATACATCTCGCTCCCTCTCTCACCCATGTGCTTCTTTTTGCCCAGGACCCATGTGGTCCTGTCTACCATTAAACCATCTTTCCAAGCAGTCGCCATGTTTCCAGTGTCTTTCTTCCACTTGGAACTAAACCCAGATGGACATTTCTTCCAACAACATGTTGATAGAGCCATACAGTATTGTTTTCTTGCTTTCTTCCTAGATGTCTATGGAGATTCTCAGTCATCCAGGTCATAGTTGTCCCAAAAGTGTTTTTTTTTCAAGAGGCAACTGGACTTTCTGGTTTTGTTTTTTCTTTGAAGACGTTTTGCTTCTCATCCAAGAAACTATTTCAGCTCTGACTCAATAGTGGGAAATGGAAGGATTTATACTCCTTGCAGACAGCTGAACATTTGCATTCTTTTAATGGGTCACCTGGAGGTTTATCTGTGCCACCTGAGTGGTGCAAATCGATGTGGAGCCTTCTTGGAACCGTTGAAAGGGCTGTGTTGTAGATTGGAGATAGATGATGTTGCATCTCTCCTCCTCTGTTGGGAGAGGTCTGTTCAATTTTGACATAGACAGCCTCTTTGACCCCTTTCAAACCAGCGATCTTCTCTGTACAAATATGGACTTTGACCTAAATGTGTATGCCTAGATACGTATGCACGTGAGAGAGACTTTACCTCCTCATCTCTTCCACAGTCTCGAGATCTTCGGTTGGTTATTTTTCACTGACGTATCAACCTGGCCTGCTTCTATTTACCTTTCTCGAGATCATTTCAGACGGCAGATGCTGCCATCTGCTGTGAGCGTTAGGCTTAAGGAGCGCGCCAGGATGCAGCAGTGAAAATTATGCTCCACGGCCACTCTTTTTGTCCACGGTTGCGTTGGATTTGCTTCGCCCCTTCTCGCGACTGTTGCACGTCGGTGTTTTTCAAACTTGTCAGATTTAAGACGGGTGGATTTCAGGTCCCAAAGCGTTAAGATGCCAAGTTTGAAAAACACTGCTGCGCACCCACCGCCCTACCAGCTGGCAAACGCGAGGACTGAACATCAACTAAGGAAGAAGCATTCACCGTCTCCTACCATCCGGCCGTTGTCAGCAAAGCCTGAAAAGACCCACGTGACAGGACACGTCACAATCAGAAAGGGGAAGTGGTAAAAGCCGAGAGAGCCCCGCGAGCACAAAGCGTAGCTCAACAAACACCCCCCCACTCCGCGCTCCTCCCC
>JANHFL010007224.1:113664-128393 GCA_032468155.1 Oxyrhabdium leporinum | reverse complement strand
CACCCCGCTCCGGCATTTCCGTCTGCGTCGGGCGATCGGCGGAATCCGTCGACCGCAGTGCGCAAGCGCAGAAGAAAAAAGAGAAAGAGGAGGAGGGAGCTCGTCGCGTAGCGGCAAGGAACGCGCGGGGTTGGAGCCGAGCTGAGTCAGAAGGAGGACGATGGATGAGCTCCAGTCTGCCGAGGAGGTAAACGCGACTCCGGAGCAAAAGGACCGTCGTAGCTTCGTTGGCAGGCCTGGCTGTACCGGACCTCTGGAGAAAGAGAGGTTCCGGGTAGCCTCTCCGGTCGAGTCACGCCCCTTCCCCATTGTTGCTTCTCTCTTCCCCACTCACCCGCTCCCGGGCTTTTCTCGCCTTCCCAAAGGCGGCGGAGAAGGTCGTGCGTTCACGCCCCAGCGGCCTTCTACGGCCGCGCTGCTCTTTCCCGGATTAGCGCGGGGGCGATGGGTTAGATGTATTGAAATGGTGTATAGGGTTTCCTGCCTAAGCAGGGGGGGTGGACTTGAAGACCTCCGAGGTCCCTTCCAACTCTGTGATTCTGTTGTAGTCGTGTGCGTGTGTATGTGTATATATATATGTGTGTATGTATGTATGTATGAGTGTTTGTACACACACACACAATATGGTCTAACTCATTGGGAGAGAGCACTGCTTTTGACATCTAACAGGTTGTAGACTGTCCACGGTGTGTCGGCTGGTGACTGGTAAGGCCTATATAGGCACGAAATGTTCTGCCACATGTTGGGCAGACATGGATGGGCACCATTGTTGCATCATTTGCAGCTCTCATATACACACACACACACACACACATATATATATACACACATATATATACATACACACACACACACACATATATATATATATTCATATATATATATAAATATATAAATAATGATATATATATCATTCTGTGTGGCCACCACCAAATGAAAGCGCTGTTTTTGGCTCACGTTAAGAATTCAGAGTTTTGTTTAAAAAAAATAAAAGCAGTCCTCCCTCCCAATGCGTTAAGCCATATTTCTGTTGGGCACACTGGGAACCTGTTGGGTTGCAGCCATGGTGCCTGTAGAAAATTATTATTACCTGGATGAGAAAATTGCCCTTTTTCTGTGAATAATGTCTGCACTTATTATTTATTATTACGCATTATTTGGTTTTTAAAAAACTATTTACAGGACTTATACGGCCGCCAATCTCATAAAATGAGTCTAGGCAGTACAGAACGATCCATAAAAACATGACTAAAAACGAGTATTTTCCCACCCACCCCCATGGCAGATCAAACATCCTCTCAGCTCAACCCTCATCCTAGCTCAATGATCTAGGCGAAGAACGGAGTCTCTACAGGTCTCTGGAGGACCATTGTCCTTATTATATGGCCATATCTGTCATTTATATGCTTAAGGAAACGTGGAGCATCTTGCTCCTTTGTGAGAGGCTAGGAAAGTGATACAGCCTGTTAAGTCAAAATAAGCTATAAGTGGTCAGATCTATTATCTTATGTCAATTGAATGACTAAAGTATTTATTGCAGTGACACTACTTTCAGTTTTGTATAAAGTAATCTAAATATTTCTGCTTTTTTAAAAAAAAGACTGCATTTGTTGTGGATGAAGTAAGCAACATTATAAAAGAGGTAAGTCCTTATACATTAATATGATCTTGCATCGTTATTACATCTCCTGTATTCCTCAGGAGAAAGTGGTTCTTCCAGTTAAAACTTTATTAATAGTTTATATTTTCATTGTACCAAACAACTGTTTGCATGACACTGTGTTTCCCTTCAAAAGAACAATTTATCACTGCTACAGCATGAGGAATAAATATTGCACCAAATAAGCCCACTTATTAATAGAAGCAAAACCTTGCATAATCATAGGAGTATTTCTTAGTAAACATGACAAAAACAGTGGGTTTGCTTTACTGGTAGTTGGCTCATAGATTCTGAAGAAGCTGCAACTTCCAGATAATCTCTAAAGGCTGGTCAGCATGTTGCAGCATTCCAGCCAAATCATAATCAGGATATGGGTTGTTATTGCCAGGGCATCTTACTCTGGGTAGGGCTTGAACCCACACACAACTTGGAATTGGACAGACCTAATTAAGGTTTCCACTGCTTTTAAAGCAGGAATTATAATCCTAGAGCAGGGGTCGGCAACCTTAAACACTCAAAGAGCCACAAAGGTCCTTACGGAAGCCCCCCCTTCAATTCTGGAGCCGACCAGAAGTCCGGTTCCCTCACCATAGTGTCTCCTCCTAGCGTGGTGTCCTTTTTCCTCTGCCGACTGGAAGTCCTGTTCCCCCACCATAGAGTCTCCTCCTAGTGCGGTGTCCTTGTTCCTCTACCTGTCCTAACCGAAAACCCTATCAATTGTGGAGCCGACCGGCGACGGAGCCGTAGCAGTGGGATGAAAGAGCCACATGTGGCTCTGGAGCCGCGGGTTGCCGACCCCTGGCCTGGAGGAACCCACCACCGCCAGTCACAGACAACCTCCTTTAGAAGAAACATGATCCTGGCCAAAGTTCATTCAGCGGATACAGTTGTTCAACCAGCTCTGAATCCATCCAATGGTAACAAAGTCCAGCTTATATTTTGCCATATTCTATAGAATCAGTACAATTTTTGCTGTTTCATTTGAGACATTTCAAAGAAATTGTAACTTAGCTCCATAATAGTCCTAACTGTAAAACCACTTTCAAGTAATGCTGTAGGGTTCTTAAATAAAAACATTAGGAACTAAACAAAAGTAAGCTGCTTTCATAACAATATTTAGTGTATGTGAAAAATGTTTGTGCAAATAGAGATGGACTTCTGTTTTAACTGCATCAAACTCCCCTTTTGGGGAGCACTTTATCTTCAGGAGTGGGTTTTCAGGGTTTAAAGGGGGCTACATACAATGAGATAGAAACTCTGGAAATCCCTTGAGTATTCCTTCTGATGACACTTTAGGTGGAATTTAAAGCGCTCTATTTCTTTCTCCTTTCTTTGGGGGAGAGGGCCAGGCAGCAATAGCACAGAATAAGTGGAAAAGGGAAACTGAACACCAGAGATATGTTCAATTTCTGAACACCAGTTTTTCTGACTTATTTTTAATGTTTGCATCAATGTTGGTTAACACAAAAAAATAACTTCATGCTCACATGCATAGGTGTTTCTGAATCCCAGTTTAATATGTATCTTTTGATGTCCTATGAGAACTGCGTTCATAAAAATACTACTATTGGCTTGAAATGGTTAAGCATATACAGCTCAGGGCTTTGTCTCGTGTAATTAGAGTTGCCTCTAACTTAATTTGCAACCTATTAAATCTAAATAAATAGTGGTGGGAATAAATTGATTTCCATGCTTGTGGCTCACTCAGGCAGAATAGACTATTTTGCCCTTTTAAATCCCAACTTCAGCAACAAATTGTTAGCAACTTGTAACTAAAGAATCTTTTTTTTTTCATGTGTGTCTCCTGAATGACACATTCTCAGACAAATCTTTCTTGTTTGTGGAGCTTTGATTCCATGTCATAAATTGTAATCCATTCTTAGGCAAAAAGTTTGACGAACTCTTTAGACATAACTCCTAATTCCACAGCCATCTTCAGTCTCTTCAAGCTATTGCTGTCCACGTATACCCTTTTCCTCCATATCCATTAAGTCTTATTTCAGTTCAATATTTTGTAATAAAATTCTTAGCCTTTTGACAGTTCAGTCTAGATCCTTATTGATGGAATATAAATATTACCTTCCAGTTTATGCCATTGGAATGGAACCATTTTCTGCTTCAAAGCTTTTGTTAATAAGGAATCTATGTAGTTCATTATTTTAGTGCAGATTGTAGTCTGGTTAATAGTTGTCAAGGTACCAGTGTCTTATTTGCTAATCCCGTGTTATAGCAACTGCCCTAACAATTCAGAGGAAGCTTAGAACATGCCCTGGTATGCTAAGTATTACAACACAGAAAGCACAAGACATCCTTTTTAAAATTAAGTTATAGTTAATGATTTACTAATCAAATTTACTTATCAAATGTAAATGTTCCTCAACAATAGTTTGTTAATTTTAAAAACCGTTCAGGGGGAAAACTAATAATAACTAAGGCTTGATAATATGCACTGAATGACTGTTGAAGAGACTGTATGCTAAATATATAGACATAATCTCAATGTAAGCATTCCATGATAAGATCCATTTTATTTTTAGAGGGGATTAATTGTGTTTGGTCTGCATTAAGACTAGAATAGAAAGATTTAATTTCATTGGAAGAGAATAGGAATAATCCCATTTGGGTTGATGCAGTAGGTTATGCTGTTTTTCCTCTCCCACTGCTAAGAATCTTATTGGCTGCAAAACAAAGAAATTACTATAACGTTAGTTAAAATGAAAGAGATGGCAAGAATGACGGAGTAGATGGAAGGAAAGAACGCCTGTCCCTGTTTAACAACAGATTGGGGGCCATAGGAATCTTGGAAAAATCTCATTACAGGAGGCAGGCACTGCTATAGACAGAGCATGTTTCCAGGATCCTTATAGATGATGTCGTTCAAATTGACCAGGCAAATATTTAGGACACAACAATCACTCAAATAATCAAGTCCCATGCCATATAGGCACTGTAATAACCAGACAAATGGAATTGTTATTAGTGGAAGCCAGTTTAGGGGAGGCAATGCCAGATGGTGGAATGGGATATAACTCATTGCATACTAAAACAATAATCTCTTGTATAAGTTCCCTAATTGAAGGGAAGTAAGCATTAGTATGTTGAGTTGCAAGATAGTTTCCAAAATGAGGGTTCCTTGCTTGCATAGTTGCATGTGTATCTTCTGACAAAACTGGGCTGCATTGTGTTATGTTTAGTCATACTTGATAAATGCAATCAAATGAACCAATTCTTTTTTTACAGCTAGCAAGTTATATAGGTAGGAGTAATGCTTCTAACTGGTTTAGTGAATGCGGGAAAATTCTACATCAGGAGTTTCAGACAATGGAAGGGTTAAAGGAAAGTTTGTTTAACTTGTCCTTCCAAATAGCTGTCAAAGAGCAACTGAATCTCAGGGAATTCTGGGGACTAAACTCGGGGACCAATTGAGAGGTGAATTTCCCTCTCAGGTCAGCTTTTAAAAATAATGTTTTCTACAGCATTGCTTATCCCCAAATAAGCATGATGTCTGTGTAATAATTATATGAATCCAGTTAATCGACTATTTTTGCCTGCTTCTTTCAATTACATTGCAATTACCTTCTTTGTTCTTGAAGTTTTAATGGCAGTACTGTTAAGGTAGCAGTTATTAGCAATCTATGGGTTTCTCCCCATCTCCAGTGCCACGGATATGGAGAGTTCATCTCCACAATAAGGTTCTATACATATCTTTTTTTGTCAGAAATGAATTAATGAGGAAGAAAATTGGGTTGGATGCCAATTCTAATTTCTGAGGCTGAGGTGTGAATTTTAAAATAGAACTATGGGAATTTAGTGATCTACATTTAATCTTTTTCTACCCTTAGGCCATAGAAGGAACAATAGGTGGCAATGCATATCTGCATAGCAAGGTGAACCAATGGACTACAACTGTCGTGGAACAGATTTTAAGCCAGTTGACAAAGCTGGGGAAACCATTCAAATATGTTGGTAAGTTAATGCAATCTTATCATGTACTTTTCAGAAATGCCTTAAGTAAAATTAAAGCTTGAAATTTTAAGGGTAGGGAGATTCTGATAGTAATTAGTCTGAACGCTTGTGGTCATACGTCATGTAGTCTATATCCTTTGCAAAATCAGATATAATTGTGTTGCATGGACAAATGCTTTTTTTCTAACCATATTTTGTCTCTAATTTCTAGTGACCTGTGTGATTATGCAAAAAAATGGTGCTGGACTTCACACTGCAAACTCTTGCTTCTGGGACAATGCTGCTGATGGTATAAAACTCTTTCAAAATTGGTGTTGAACTTTTTTACAGAAAATTTGTATAATTCTGGAAGCTCGCTCTTTTGGATAAAATAATTTGTATTGCATTTACAGACTTTCGATTACGGTACATTCACCTGATCATGACTCATGGCTGCAATGACTTACTCTCCCTAACTGTTCAAAATAGGCAATACGGGAAACTATAAATGGATGTGCCTCCAAACAGTTTAAATAACAGAGTTGTCTATAAGTACTACTCACGTTTATGAAGAGCTTTGCCATAGACTTCAATGCCTGGATTACAGTATGGATGCACTAATCTATATCTTGTGATTATGTGACTAACTGCTGGTTTGTTTTGTGTTTTGTTTTTGTAGGAGCCTGCACTGTAAGATGGGAGAACAAGACTATGTACTGTATTGTCAGTGCCTTTGGACTTGCAATATAATTGCCTTGAAATTCTTCAGATCTTGTCATTGCTTTAAGTCCACTAAAACTGTGAATTCGGTGAATAACTAAGAATTCCCCATTCTTTCTGAGGAAAAACAGGAGAGAAATTTCAGTACTGTTATATAAGCATGATCCCTTGTTCACATCCAGACTCTGTCTTAACACTTTAAGGACTTTTTCTCAAGGTGCTAAAACCTGAAACTTGCTGCACTTCTATAGCTTTACTCCACCTGTGTGGGTAAGACTGATTTTCACTCTAGATTTGTTTGTTTATTAAATTATTGAAGCTCTGAATATGTGTATGCTCGTTCCTAAAACTTAAAAAATTTTAGAAATGAGGATAATGTCATGATCGCAGCATTTGGCTGATCTTTGCTGGTTTTGGAAGTAAGCTGATTGAGGCCAGGTTAGCATTTGGGGTCCCCAATGGAAAAAAATATATGCTACTGGTATGTTCATGTGATCACCGGGAACTGAGTTTGATTTGAAGGTATCTTTGCTCTGTCTGGTATTTAACATGCTGAAGTTCTGAAAGAGTATCGTTATTCCTTAATCTCAATAGTTTTCTGGTTTTTTTGTTTTGGCTGGCATCCCCCTGTAAAGCATGGGGAAAATCAAAGACTAATTGACATTAAAACAGAAGTTCAGTATAAAATTTTATTATGAATAAATTGAATTTCATGATTTTTATTTTGCACTATTTCTAGTATTTGCTAAAAAGAAAACCCCATTACATTGAATGTTACTTTAACGCTGTGGGAAAATTCTGTTTCATATTCCAAATCTCACCATAATTACAAACAGCAGATTTCCTGAAGCTTGGAGATTACACATTACAATAAACCATGCATATCCCTTCTTCAAGCAAAATTCAATATACAATGTACTCATTAACATAGCCATTTTGAAAAAGCACTAGCCACATTTTGATATAAAATTTTCTACATTTGCCTTGTTACATAGCTGTTTAAAAATATTGAAATCTTGAATAGTGCTGAAAGGATTTTTCTATATATATATACATATATATACTGGCACAAGAGGAACATAAGACAACAAACACAACAAAAGAGCCGTAGAGCTAATGTGCAATGATTGCACAATCTCAGGTTGTTGTTTTTTCTCAGTTTTTTTTATCAGATGTGAACCTAAAGCTTAGTAGCATGTACTTCTGAATAAACATGCAGAAAATTGGAATTAAAGTCACCATTAAAAGAATTGATTTTTTTTCAACATACCTCCTAACTATTAAGCATGTTACGCTTGATGGTAACTCTTCTGTTGCTCTTGGTGGTACTGAAAAAATCTCAATCCTTTTCAAATATTTTTATGAAAACATGTTTTCTTGGTTAACCTAACAAATGCTAAACTTTGTGGCAGTGTAATATGACATTTTCTCCCTGTACTACACAATCTGCTTCTTTCCTGGTTTAATCAGGTTATTCTATCCAATCATTGATTTACTAAAAGAGCAGCTGCTTTCACTAAAGGAAACATGGCATTGTCAGAGGACATTTTAAAAAAATATATTCAGGCATGGGAGGAGGTAAAATTCCTACTGCTAACATCAGAAATATTGGAGTCCACTTAAAAATTGAGTACATTACAAGATAGTCTCATGTACCCATAATACTGATCAGCCATTTTATAATAAGAACCACCTTACTACCCTACCCCACCCCACCCCACCCAAAAAAAGAACACGAGAGCTATAAATGAGAGTAGTAGTTAAAACCCTCTTCTTTTACTAATAGCTCCCTAGCTTCATACTGGAAAATGTTTTGGCATCCAAGTGAATCTTCTTAATTGAATTCTCTCTCAGTATACCCTTAACTAAAAGTATGAAATAGATCCTGCCTCATTACACCATTATATATTGTACATGCAAAAGTAGTGTGATTGTGCCTGAAAATTGGTCTCAATTTCCAGTAAGGAGCAAGATACAAAAAGAGTAGCAGCACTCATCTTTATTGGATTTTCCCAGTTAGATGTCATTTTGTATGTATTTTGAAGTTTCCTTCTGAGTTTTCCAAAACTGAAAAATATCACATTACATATGAAAAAGGCAATAATACACTTGTTCCTTGCAAAAGTGATCTCCATTGGATTTGCCTCTTTTCAAAGATATGAACAAAAGGGGAAGAGATGCCTAATTCATCCCATGCAACATACTAAATTATTTAAAGAAACTAATTCAGCCAAATTCATCAGAAAACTTTTAACTCGTACGTTTACAATTTACAAAATTATATAAAATAAATGGTGTACAGGTAGTCCTTGACTTACGACCCCAATGGGGACCAGGCATTCTTCACTAAAGAGGTGGTCATTAAGTGAGTTGTACCACCTTTGCTTTTGCTGTGATAGTTAAGGGAATCACTGGATGTTAAATGAACCATGCAGTTGTTAAGTGAATCCAGCTTCCCCCATTGGCTTTGCTTGTTGCAAACTGGCTGGGAAGATTGCAAATTGTGAACACTGCAACAGTTGCAAGTGCAAGGACCAGTCGTAACTTTGTAGTGCCGTCGTAATTTTGAATAGTCATTAAATGAATGGTATTAAGTCAAAAACTACCTGTAACACAATTCTAATCTCTCATTATTTGAGTTGGAGAGATTTAAGAAAGTGCTTGATTTTTTGCTGAAAATGCCTCCTCTTAAAGTAATAAATTCAGGATAAATTCTAGTTGTATACTAAAAATATCAAAAGTCAAACAAACATTTTGCAAATAGGAAAAAGGATCAAAAACGTTTATGAAATAGCATTATGTCTGCTAGACATTTTCAGTTGGCAGAACTGTTGCAGGCAACTTCAGTGATATTGAGCTTACAGCTAACATTACCAGGTCAAAAACCAAAGCCACCTGAAATTCCCAAGGTCAAATTAACTTTAGGGGCATTGAATACACAATTCCACAGAAACATAAATTAATTCAGGATAAAATAAACTTGTGAACCATATTAAATAAAATTTGGACACCTTGTGTTGATCTAATGCCATTTGTCAGCAAGACATCTCTGGAAGAGTCTATTTGTAGCTTTCCCTGTCACCAACTTCAAATGTGCTCAGAGATTAAGGAAACTGCCACAGATTTTTCTTTTATCCTTTTGCGTAAATTGAATGCACACCTTAGAAAAGCAACTCGAAATAACATAAAACAATATATACTTTAAAAAATCAAATTTTCATGAGTCAGCAATACAAAAAATTAGAGGAAGGTATTCAGTCTTATCATTTTATACATTATAAGCTTGGCACACTTAAAATATTACCATAAAGAAAAACTAGCCTTTTAACATATACCAAAGACGTGATTTACAGTAGTACACAGTATAGAAGAACTGAGCTGGTCACAAAATTATACCTATGGAATATTTGACCTGCAACCTACACTTCATCCTTTTTAGATATCTCTGAGTAACTTACAAAAATGAGTTTTTATCATTGTATTTGGAGTATTTCAGTTTTTATTACATACTTGGGTATGTCTGGGATCCAGTCCCTGCATGCCTGCTAAGCATCTCTTTACTACAATTTCTTGCATGCATTGAAGAACCATCAGAAATGCATGTGATGGAGTGCAGAATACTAACTCCCCTCAGCACAAAGGGAAGTGCTTTCTAATTGAGGCCTTGGAATCAAACAATTAGGCTGCTCCTGGAGCTTGAATTTAGAACAAGACCTAAAGCAAGAAATGATGATTTATCAAAACTCAAGGGTGAACACTGGGAATGCATTTAATTTTATCTGTAATTTAAACGGCTTTAATTCTTATGTATTGTTCAAGTTTTATTTCACAGGTTATAAGACCTTGCTATCTTTAAGAAAATTACTGCCATGATTGAGAAGGAGGAAGATGTACTATTAAAGCACAGAAAACAGATCCATAATGATAATCCAATGAAATTAATTCACAGAATCCATCTAGATTTTAAGAGTAAAAGGTGTTTTTAGTGCACTGTTAACTGGTATCCTCATTCCAGTTAGCACACTGAAGTTCAGTAGTTTATTTTTCTAGCAAGGATAAGAAAGTTGCAGAAGAGGTTATTTTATTTATGTTTGAAGATAAGATTTTAAAAAGCCTGAGAAATACCATTCAAGATAGCTGCAATTAAAATCAAGAAATCATATCGTGATCCCCAGACACTGGCTGTTTGCTACAGAGCTATTCATTCCTATTCTACAAGTAGAATAGGAACAATTAATTCCATATCAGAGCTCACATATAAAGCAGCCATGAAGCAAAGGCCATTCTAAGAGAATGTCACATGACCATATTTTACTCATATAATTTTTCTAGAGTTTTGTTATCTGTATGCTTCTGTGCAAATCTAAAAGTTCTGCCTAACTGCCAATGGAGTGTTCATCCAATAAAAATGAATCAACCACCATTTTGGATCCTGCCAGGTTATAAAATGAACAAGTGCTCATTTCAGTAGCCATCGTACTTAACATTTACTGTGTTTCTAAATTACAGTACTTAATAATGTTCAATTTATTAAAATATTCAGAATGTTTTTCTGATGGAAGAGTAGAAATATATCTTCCCTTAAAAAAAACCCCTAGCATCAGCAGAACGCTGCTTTTAATTCCAAATTGCCATGCATTTAAATGTTAGCATTATTTTAAGATAAATCAGTTTTCAAGAGTTCCTTTTCAATTTGTTCTATCTTCTAAACCAACACAACTACACTGGTATCTCAGAAAGAATTAGCTGCTGTGGTAATTGTCCACAGTAGAAAACAATAGGAAGAAGTTTCAGTTTTACGAATTCAAGACACCAGTTATGTATTGAATTATTGGGAGTTCTGGAGTATGTCATTACTGCATGCCTGTGGTAATATTCTTGAGAGCCAAGAAGACCAGCCTAATTTCCACCTAACTTTGGAATCTAGAGATGTTGGGAGATGGTGCATTGTCCTGATGCTACAATATGCAACGTCAAGATAAATTACTTTGGCATTTTAAAAATGCAGAGTATTGCTGCCATTTAAATAGTAATGAAGCGCAGTCATAAATAGTAATGAAGCATAGTAATCAAAACAGTAAACCACAGCCTAATCAAAGAACAATCAAGAAGAAAACAACACTCCCACCACACTGACAGGGCAAGCCACTGTAAATAAACAGAACAAATCCCACTCCCTTTTAGCACTGAACATGTTATCTATTTGGGTAGTGAAATGTTTGCAAGGAAACTACCAAGCTCAGAGAGCACTGAAGACTCCACAGTTCAACTCAGAGCTGCAAATATTCTCTTATATTAGTAATGAAACAATTAGGAAATCCACTATTCAGCTGTTAGTCCATAATAAGCTAAGACTCCCCCCAAACATATTGATTTAATAATCTGATTCCACAGCATTCTGTCCGTGAAAGCATCCTGTTGCTACTGAGTTTTACAAGTCCAGTGTGTGTGTGTGTGTGTGTGTAAA
Organism: Oxyrhabdium leporinum; assembly: GCA_032468155.1. NCBI lineage: Eukaryota > Metazoa > Chordata > Lepidosauria > Squamata > Cyclocoridae > Oxyrhabdium > Oxyrhabdium leporinum. Next base: position 116,601 of record JANHFL010007224.1, on the reverse strand, counting down.
CCACAAGTTTCTTTAAATGTTACTATACATTCATTTCTCATTCCCATCCATTTTAGTTTTGTAAACAGAAAATGACTGGAATAAAGGACATACTTCCACCAAAAGCAAGGTTCGCTTGACTATAGGAAAGATAACATTACTCTTGTTCCATATTCTTGGCTGCTCCTGTGCAAATTTAATCACTGTCCGATTCCTCTTTGAATTTGGCTCTGATAGCCTGACCATTCTTAAGTGGCATTTCTTCATAGTCACTCCTGTCCAAACATATTTAAGAAATGATACTTTACACATAAGCAGCAAAAATAGTACAATTCCATGCAATTTAAATTCTGGACTTTACTAGCTCTATTATTTTCAGTCTGAGCCCTTTCCAGGTAAGTATGCAAACTATATTCCCTTATTTGCTTTCAACCTGTTTAGAAACCCCCTTTTTTGTTGCTTTTAAATTTGACTGTATTAGAAGCAGGGTACAATAAGTTTAATTTAATTTTAATTGTTTGTTTAAAGCAACATTTACTTCAAATTTTGCAGCAGTCAGAATTCATTAAAAAACAGATTCTAGGAGAGCAATAAAAATTCTGAAAAAAAATAGCCCTAGACAATTCAAACAGGACTGCTCACAGCTAATTATACTACACTTGCCTTAAAATGGATAGCTTGTAAAACTAATTTCACAGGCACCAGGACAAGAAAAAAAATATCAGGTGTCAATCAGCATGATCCAAAAAGAATCAAGCTCATAACATTCCCAAAGGTCTACACTTTTGGAAATGCTAATAACTTTCTTTCAAGCCAATCTGTACAGTATTTTTTATTTTACAATATTTACAAGCTACATTTACAGATCTAAACAAGAAAAATCACTATTCCCCCTTACACAATTCTTTGTAATAATTCAACTGTCTTAACAGCTGCCTGGTAAACTTCTTAGATTTGCCATCTTTTTATAAAAGTTTTATTCTTTTTTGGGGGGCAGGGGGGACTCACACAACAGCATTTTCACAATTTATGCCTCAATGACTATCTTTGCCACATATTCATTCCAGAAGTATTTTCCTTATCATTTGTTTTTATTACAAAAACAACTTCTGGGACAAGTTTTTTTTTATGTAGGAAATGGAGAGGTCTGGCAAAAAAATGAAAATATGTTTTATAGAACACTACAGAAACAAAGTGGGATTGGTGACATTATTGCAAGTCTTACTTACCCATAGATAACATCATCATCTGAATCATTCAACATGGAAAAGGCAGGGTTGTCTTTCAACTGAGATTCTGAAAGATGTTTTGAAGAATATAGTCAATAAATGCATCTCTCTTCTCCAAAGATCAGTCATGTTATTAAAAGCATTTTAATTCAGGTCTCTTCTTCCTTGTCATTCTTCGGTGCCACTTTAATGAATATTAAATCCTCTCTTTGCTTCAGTGTTTATTTATTGTTATAGATCAGAATTGGGCAATCATTAGTTGTCAAGGGCACCTTACCTTTGCTGATCGCTATAGAGAGGGGAGGGTCACACTACATATGTGGTTGGGACTGAGATTTTAGGGGCAGTTTCAGATTTCGCTCCGTTACCTAAGAATGATGGAACATTTTAAATGCTCATTTTTCCCTCGCATTCCCCATCTTAAAATGCCTGGAAACTATGCCAAGCTCAGATTACCTAACAAATTTAGTTCTGGACATTATAATAAAAAAAAATAATGCTTGATATAATATCTGAATGCCCACAAAGAATATCATTTTACTATGTAGTGTACCATGTGGTACTAAACTTCATAGCTTATCCATAGATCAGTCAAACTGTATTTCAAACAAAAGTAAAACAGAATTTTGCCAAAAGAAACAACAGAAATTAACTTACCATACAGAGCATTTTTTGATGGTGAATACACAAAGGCTAATGTGTATAGGTAGAAATTTAATAATCCATAGAAGGATAAGAATTCTGCAGGTGATAACTGTCAAGGATATCATTATATATGAAACAATTCAACATGTCATCAAGATCTAAAGTGAACCATTCAAAAAACTGAATAAGCTCCATTTTTTATTGCTCATCCAACAGTGATTTACACATTAAAACACCCGAGTAAAAAGCCAGCCTCATTAAAACATTTGCACACATCTGTTTCCCAAGATCCTTTGCAGTAGGTCCACAGTATGCCAGAAACTGGTCTGCGCAAACAAGTGAAGCCTCATCCATGGGATGCAGGCAGCACACAAAACCATGGCCCCTCCGGTCTGTGGAAAAACCTCTCCATGTAACCTATTCCTGGTACCCAAAAGGTTGAAGACCACTGCTTTATAGAACTTTGCCAACACATCCCACCAGCATTCAAATCTGTTTGTTTGGGATGCCGAAAGAGAGCCTTCCCTGTAGTTGTAACTAGCCTTTGGAAGTGCTGACCTTGGAAATTTTCCTAGCCTTCAGTATGAAGATCTTCATCACTATGATGAAAAAGAGACAAGCAAGCAAACAATACTGAGTTGCTAGATTTAATCTTTGTGCATTTCAACCTTTTTCTCTGACATACTTTATTTTATTTTATTTTAATTTTCTACTGAATTTAAAATAAAATAAAATTAAGCTTTGAGTCAATGAGATATTCTGATGATGAAATATCAGTCTATTCAACACATAAACCAAATAAGAACTAAACTATCAGGAAGACTTAATAATAATATTATTTGAATGACCCAAATGTCACACGGTACAAGAGTCTAAATTTATATCCCCGTATTTTTTGGAGTATAAGACGCACTCCCCCCACCTCCAAAAGAGGGTGAAAATTTGGGTGCGTCTTATACACCGAATGTATATATTTATATATATATATTTATTCAATTTATATACCACCCCTATTCCGCAGACTCGGGGCAGTTCACAGCAAATATAAAAACATAAATATATAAAATTTAAAATACAATTTAAA
>JANHFL010007224.1:82942-97055 GCA_032468155.1 Oxyrhabdium leporinum | reverse complement strand
GGCTGAGTCAACCTTGAGCCTGGTGAGATTTGAACTGCCAAATTGCAGGCAGCCAGCAGGCAGCAGAAGTAGCCTGCGGTACTGTACTCTAACCACTGTGCTACCCTTTTCTATAATTAAGAAAATCAACATTACGAGCAATACCAATAGCATTTAGGCTTATATCCTGGTCCATAGTGCTTTAGAGCACTCTCTGGGTGGTTTACCATGTAAGAATTATTTGCATGTTATCCCCAACAATCTGGGTCCTCATTTTACTAACCTCAGAAGGATGGAAGGCTGAGTCGACCTTGAGCCCTGTCAGGATCGAACTCCAGACTGCTGCAGTACTGCATTTTAACCATTGTGCCATCAGGGCTCTTTAACATTAACTTTTCACATTTCACATTAGCTTCTTTTTAGTATTCTATACATGTACAATTAAAACAAATAATTAAAATCAAACCTAAGGACACATGGGGAGGGTGGAGGCAGACTGTGGGGAGGTGGGATCTGTTGCTATCTAGCATGCATGAGCTATAATATCTGTTTCCACAACGTTTTCAAAAACTAGCTTGAACCTCTGACATTGCCCTCTGTGTAGGACTCTAATCTGTACTACATAATTCTAAGCATTATTTTTCTGGCATGTAAAATTAAAGACATTTTGTTGTAACTTGTACTCTGCTAAATCTCATTTCTTTGTGATCTATAGACAGTCCTCTTTTAAACTCTTGTCACTGTTGGTTTATATGGATATGGCTTAGACTGTTGCAGGTACTGCCTGTTGGCTTTTGTAAACTATGATTTGTGTTTATCACAGTGTGTGAAACGTGTCAATGGAGGTTATTTAATAAACCATAATTAAACCAAGGTTTAGTGCAATTGTAAACTTGTCCCATGTCTCTAATGTGTGAAAACCTCCCATATTTTCACTCCTGGTGATTTAATGGTAATGTAGGCTAAAACTGCTGTTATTGAGATGGGCTATAATAACAGAGCCTTGCAATCCTGATTGTGTTGTATCTCCTCTCCTTCTTGTACTTCAATGAATCTTGATAATATTCAGAAGTCTGAACTGCTTCTGAATATTATCAAGTCTTAAAATATGGTTCAAGCTCTTTTGCCTAGGACATGGTTCTTGCATATTTCCCTCAAAGTCATCTTCCTTAATCTCTGCAATAGCTGCGTAAAATAATTGTTTTTGAATAAGCTGAAAGAAAGCGGATTCTTTACGAACTAGATGTCTTATCAGACTTCTATTCTCAAAAGGTAAGATGGCCAGTATTGCATACTGTTGCATACTTAGGTGAGGGAAGGCTGAGGTGCCATTTCCTTTTTTCATCTCAAGCAACACAAGCAGCAAAGTCCCTTGGGTGCATCCACATCCTTATAAAACATTACTATACTTCGGCCAACATTAATACTCAGTCAATTCAGAAGTTCACTGTATTAACATTCTCAAGATGGAGCATTGTTGGGTTTTTTTTTCTTTCTTAAAAATATTACAGTGTGATCCTTTTTTAAAAAAAATCAAGACTAAGAGATTAATCCATGGCACAGTTAAATATATATATATAATAAGGTAATATATGCTACATTTTATTTTAAGATCTTATGATTAGGCATAAAAATAGCTATTGATTTACTTGTAGTTCCCACCAAGATTATTGCTAATGCATTTAGTTATTAGAGATTTTGGTCAATGGAAGTGGAACTTTGTCTCCAAATCAAATACTCCTCCCCTGGGTGTCAGTGAGAGAGCAAAGAGGAAGAGAGAACTTTTATTTCCATCATGACACTTGGAAACTTTTAGATAAGGCTGGCATTTGCAAGAGATACATTCTTAATTAAGACTCTGATCCTATATATATTAATTGAAACTGCTTACTGGGATACACTGTATGGTAGGTAGGTGGCCTGGGCAATTCTAGTTTTCCTGTATCATTTTCTGTCACATAATTTCTATGCACCTATTGGGAAGTTAAACCTCAGCTTTGAGAATACACATTCTTTCAGAATAGGCAAGCACAGACAGAACTCTAATCTGGGGTTATCATCCAAATATTTAGATAAGGAACACATTTTTGAATCACCATCAGGATTCAAGAGATCTAAGGAAACCTTCTCTTTTTAGGGAATATTTTAAATCTTCAGCGAAGACCACATTCCCAATAAAATAGATTAACTAAGCTGGGAGAAATCAGAGCTCTTTCCTGACAGCCATTTTGTAATGAAGGGAATTGTTTTCATGATACTATAAGCCAAAGCGGCTTTTCTAAGATTGACATGAGGACCCTGTTGCAGGCGCCATCTCCCACTCCCCCCACCCTGACCAAGGAGGGAAGACTGCCCAGAATGAGAAAAGCTCCCTGAGCATATGATCTTGCCTGAATCGCCCATTGATGCTTGAGAAGCTCTCTGCTGTCACGCTAGTCAGTCCCCCTGGACTTGAATGGAAGAACCTTTTCCCACAGGCCCAGCTGCTCATGCACACAATCTTAGGGAACATTAAAAAAGCTCCTGATCTCAGCTTGACCTTCACTAAACTGGTGTACCCCAGATGTGTTGGGATGGGTGTGATGCGGAGAGTGAGTGGTCCACCCATCCGATGCCCCAAATTGAGGGAAGCTTTTTTTGCCTCCCTTCCAGAATGATTCAGGAATGCAGTTTGCCCAGGACCATTCCCTCGCCCTCTCCTCTTACCTGTAGTAACGATCATCCTTGTAAGGGGTGAGATCCTCTTTGATCTCCTTATAGGTCTCTTTGATCCTTTGGTAAATGTGCTTGAGCTCGCCGCAGAGCGGGTTTTCAAAAGCGGGATAATCGGCCTCCATTCCGCACCCTAATATTAGAAAGCTCTCCTGTTCCAGCCCCTTGACGTCGGTCTCTTCCTTCGCTCAGCCATGAAGCCCCCTTATTCCTGTGCCCCCCAAAGCTCTCCGGGCTGCCGATAGGGCCATCGAAGGCCACCGAGACGATCCGGGAAACAAGCGCTGGAATAAATCCGCCTCGCTCTCTGTGCTTCTCTCCCTTTGCCTCGGTCGCTCCTTCTCGCCGAGCAGAGCGCCGCCCCTGGCGCGGAAAGGAGTTTCGTGGAAAGCCGACCCTCGGCCTGCACTATCTCCGGGAGCTGCGGGAAGAGGGACTTTTGAAAGGCAGACGAGTGGAAACAAGGCTGACAAAGGCCGCGATAACTGAACCGAGAAAATTATGCTAACCTTTCGCTCTTTCTTTCAAACCTTGAAAGCCTTAGGATTCCGAACTTGGCAGAATTATGGGGCAGGCCAATCAGCACCAAGGATAGCGCCGAGGAATCCTGTCGCAACGCGGACGGACTTTCCAGGGCTTTAAGAGTCAAGGGGAGGACGCCCTTGTTTGCCTCTTCCTCCCCCCCGTCCCCCTTGAAACACAGCCACACGAGAATTAACTTCCCATCGCAGCCTTTTCAGTCATTTATGGTTTCGTGTTTGTTCTTCAGTCCTTTGCTTGCTTTACCCAAAGAAGCGCAGTTTGTGCTGTTACTGGGTTAGTGCCTTCCTGCAGTTTTCCAGAATTTAGCTGAAAAAGACTGCAGCTCGGTTGCTGACTAGGATTGACAGGTTAATTAGCTATGTAACTTAAAGCTGGGCTCTTGATAATTACCTGAGCTAAGAATCTCCCTCTCCACCCCTCTCCAACAATAATTTATAACCCTTCCGAGGGGAGTGCTGTAATCTTGTTAGTAATCACCCACTCCTGCTCATTGTCTTCCATCCTATTTCCTTTAATTCGCCAAACATAATTGGTTGGGTTTTTGTTTTGTTTTTTTGAGATTTTCTCATATCTCATATCCAAAATATAGAAACTTTTTGGGCTGATCATTGCTTCAAGGAAGTGTGTGGGTGCACTTTTAAGTCAGTCTGTTAACTCCCTGGACAAGTTTTCTTAGCAAGATTTCTGAACTGGTTTGCCTTCACTTTAAACTATCTTGCTTTTCCATTGTCCACCTTGAATTAGCTCATCTTTTGTGTCTCCCCCCCCCCGTTTAAAAAAAAGACTTCCAGATCATATGACTAGTCTCTACAGCTGTATGGCTCTATTCTTCTTTATAAGCTTAAGCTAAACTTTTATTGCATAAGGAATTAGTGTCATGGCTCAATTGTTTTCACATTCATTTGCATTACTTACACTAATATTTTACAATCTGTAGACCATAGAGTATGTATGCATTTTACAAGAAATTATTTGCTCTTCAGCTGTTCTTCCCCTGCAGTTCAAAGGGTATTTTATCTATAAATGCCATATTTTGACAAATGGCCAGTTGTCTGCTGAACCTTACTGTCCATTGAAAAAGTTCCTGAATATGGTTCTGTTGCTCTAGAAGCCCATTTGTAAAGGGATCCAATATAGTTTTTCAGCATTGTTCTCTCCTAACGTCATTTTTAATAGATCACCTCTGATTACTCTTTAGTATCACTACCTTGGCTATATATTTTCCTCTAATTTATAATTTAAATAATTTATTGTTTTAAAATCATTTTTGGTTCTCATATTCTGATGTTGTATTCACTGACATTTTAAAATATCTTTTCTTGCCATTTCTTGCTTGACATGGGAAGTGAGTATTCTATAATTATATCTTGTGGGATCTTTCCATAACTCCCTGATTTCCTTTTGCATGTATACTGAATGTGCTATGTGGATCTTATTTTTTGGGTGTTAATGCATTACAGGTCAAGCACATCTATTTTTTATTGATCTGAATTTCACCCACATATTTGACAGCTGTAATTCAGAGTTTGTTCCACAATCTGCATCATGCAGTGTTATATATGAAAGGGACTGCCATTTTGCCATCTTTCATTTCCTATCACAAGTAGTCCTTGACTTACGACTGCCAGAGAGCCCAAAATTTCCACTGCTAAGCAAGACAGATGTTAAGTGAGTCTTGCCCCATTTTACGACCTCTCTTGCCACAGTTGTTAAGTGAATCACTGCAGATGTTAAGTTAGTAACACGGTTGTTAAGTGAATCTGGCTTTCTCATTAACTTTGCTTATCAGAAGGTTGCAAAAGGGGATCACAGGGCCTTGGGACACAGCAACTATCATAAACACATGCCAGTTGCCAAGTGTCCAAATTTTGGATCACATCACCATGGGGAAGCTGCAACAGTCATAAGTGGGGAAAAAAATCATGACACTTTTTTCTGTGCTGTTGTAGTTTCAAATGGTTACTAAGTGAATGGTTTGTGTAAGTCGAGGACTACCTATACACAGTTGATTTCATCCCAGTTGTGAATCTGGTAATGTACAGCAATACAGCTCAGTTGTTTTAAGGTCATTGAATGTTGCACAAATAACAGCAGATTTTCAAGCATATTGCCAGGCTTCTCAATTTCTAATGCAAAACATCCGATTGTTTTTATTATGTGTTCCTAACTGTATTGGTTATATTCCTATTAAATTTTGCACTGAAGCTTGCTTTTAGAAATATTTTGATCATACATTAATTAAAGGTGAAGTTACCATCTGTACTTTACAAGCAAGTCCTCAACTTATGACCACAATTGAGCCCAACATTTAAATTGCTGAGAAACTTGTTAAGTGGACTTTGTCCCATTTTACAACTTTTCTTGGCACATTTGTTAAGTGAATCACTGCAGTTCTTAAATTAGTAACACAGTTGTTAAGTGAGTGTGGTTTCCCAATGACTTTGCTTGTCAGAGGTTGCAGAAGGTGATCACATAACCCCCGGACACTGCAACTGTCACAAATGTGAGTCAGTTGCAAGCATCCGAAAGTAAATCATGTGACCATGGGGATGCTGCAATGGACATATATGTGAAAATGATCATAAGTCACTTTTTTCAGTGCTGTTGTAACTTCAGTTACTAAATAAATTGTTGTAAGTCGAGGACTACCTGTATCTATCTTATCTTTATTATAATATTACATAGTATTTATTTTTCTATTGCTTTAGTTTATTTTTTCCCCCTAGATATTCTTAACTGCCATCTTTTCAATGCGAACTGCCAAGAGTCTTTGTTTGATTGCATTGGCATAGAAATGTTGGAGTTTAGTTATAACAAAACTTAGAAATAAAATTTGTTACAATTTTTTTTTCCTTAGAATGGTTTCTAGAAGTTTTACTTCTTACAAGTCCTTAAAGAAAATGCTTATTACTTACCAAGTTCTTTGAAATTGTAGTATTCTTAGATATGCTTGAATTATATAAGTTTGCTTCTTTTGAACAATGCCCATTACAAGTATACATGTTTTGAAGAAATTACAATATTATTTGAACAGGTTGAAACTTGGAAACAAGGAATCTCTTTGTCTAATTCCATCACAAACACTTTCACTTCTCACAGTTATTATTTGGGTTTTTGTGGTATTCTTAAATTTAATTCAGGATTGGATTCTCTTCTGCATCTTATTTTTGGTGAGAAAATCAAATAAAGTTTGCATTTATGTTAAGGCTTTTAATATCACAATAGAAACATATAACAAGGTGATCCACTTCACCTGCTATTCAGTTTTTTAGGAGTAGGTGTCAAGTTTCAATTCCTTGACTTTAAACCTGATTTTAAAAGAAGAAATCTAGAACTAATATTGGCTTAGGAGCTAAGAATATGCAGGCTTACAACTCTCTGTAAGAGAACGAAACTGGCTATTATCCAACATTTGATTATTACAAATTATCATTATAAATTTTCTAGGCTGAAATTTTGCCAGAGTGTCATGTCTGACCAGTGGGGAAGTTAGAATGGGTCATGGAAGTCCATTTAAGTCATTAGGAGTAACTAGATAATGTAAATATTAAAGCATTGGCAGATGAAGATAAGCTATTCAATAAGAGGCAAAACCACATCAGAGATTCTCTAGCTTGCAAAAAATTTAATAAGCAACACCTGGACAATTCTTACAGTTTCAAATCATCAAGGATATTAGGGCCACCAACCCAATCTCAGTCATGTAGACAGTCAAAAGTTGGAACAAATCACATTATTGAAGGGAAACCACTTAATGCTTTCTAGGTACCTTCTCCACAATCTATTACACAGAGCACATAACAGGAGAGGCAAATCAGGGCATGGTTCATAATTACAATGAAAATCAGATCTGAATGGAAGATTTTTCAAAAAATGAACCAATTATTTCAAAGGGTCATTTAAAAATATCATAGGTGCAGCAATCAGAGAAATTATTGATTTCTCTGCAGAACTGAGAGTGTCGTGCAAGTTACGCATGTTTAGGAAACTTACATTATCTAAGCACATACTTTTGTAAAAACATGGAGAAAACTGAACCCCAAGATGAAGCAAAACAAAGAAAAAAACCCACAAAACCTGTTCCTCAAATAACAACACAAAAAGAAATAATGCAAATAAATTCAAAAACATTTATCAAAATTAAAGTACCCGAATTATGCATTTTTATTAACAAATGCATTTTTCAATAAAGACCACAGTGCCTCAACCAAACTATATCCCCATGCAATTCTGTAATACAAAGGTTGTATCTACAGTGAACAGCGAGTTTTAAAAATTCTTCACCACAAAGAAGAGGGGAAGAATAAACCTGGGGAGAGGGTGGACACAAAGTGGAGAGAGAGGATAATTTGAAGATCCTCCTAACTCTTCAATATATTTCAGTCAGTTGCATATAATTAGAAAACCCAAACTGTATCTGTATTTAGACCTGAATCAGATTCTATTCCCTCTGCACTTCTGTATTATTTGGAAATGGTATGCAATAAAGGCTCACAACTGCAACATGGAAAACTGTCATTAAAATTATCTGTTTCAATGGTTCAGTTTTTCCAATTGTATTTTGAAACACTTGACTTGAAAAATTCTTGTTATACTGTTGAATTTCTAACTAGCTCTACTGCTATAACAAGCAGGAACCATTAGCTGAATGATTTCACTGGCTGCTTCTTAGTTTGAGTGCCCGCTACAAGCAGGAAAGACAGTTGTAACAGTACATTGGTCCTAAAGAGCTGGAAGGAACAGAAGAGGTAACAACCATTTCTCTTGTCTATCATATTCATTTCTGTCATAGGAGTCATCTAATACAAAAACTGGTTCTGATGTTTGTTTGTTTTTCTTTCTTTAAATTTATAGATGCATAAGAGAGCTGGGTGGTTTTTTTTAATGTGTGCAACCAAACACTGTGAACAGGGCAGACAAAATACTCTGCTGCTTCACTTGTCCATGATTACCTGCCATGCCATTAAAAAATTATTGGCCAACAAAGGTCTGTATTTACATAAATAGTGTGGAAAAAATCTTGATAGAGAAAATGAGCAATGGCCAACCATGCAGACATGTTACATTATACCTAAATCTCCCTAGGTAATTGGCAAAGGTGACCACTAATTGCATACTTGATAATCATCTCACTGCTGGAATGATTCAATCAAGTTTAAAGACATTTTCCCCAAACTCCCAAAGAATATTTCGTATATGCAGGTCTTGATTATCAAAGAAGGAACAAGCAAGGGCAACACAGGTCTTACGTATATTTCACCGGTGCAGGATATTACAAATACTTTCTCTGAAGCGGGCAGGATTTATTTATTTTATACTTCATTTATGTGTGTATCCATCCTTTCTTATTCAAAATCCACACACAGTGCAGCATAGGATTCTTATCTAGGGAAGATTTAATTCAGCAATGCTTAGATTTATTACTGTTTGTGTCAAGTGCCTTCAAAATGTACCAAGCCAGCATGCTAGTAAATCCGACAAGAGGTTTCTATTGTAACACTACCACAACTCATTATTGTACATAAAATGACTCAAAATCACTAGATTTTGAGTAAAGTCTTGAATCCAGTGATACATAGAACTACCCAAGTTGCTCACAGAAGCCTAAAAGTTAAGCTTAGTGCTGAAGGATTTCCTCTACCTTAGTATCTCCTTACCAGTGCTCCATTTTAAGTTATTTGGTCTTTCCAATGTCACAATAAAAACAATCACACCAAAATACTTCTAATTTTTGTACATTTTCAAAGACTTCCCTTCCAATAAAATGTTTATGATAAAACTCATTCTATATTTTCATGGAAATGTATAAATACTATATAAAATATATGAAAAAGACATTTTTTTCCAGTTTTTTTAACCCCACCTTTACTATTTGTATCAATAACCCAAGATGACAAACATATCCAATATTCCTTCCTCCTTCTATTTTCTCCATAAGAACTCTGTGAGAAGAGTTGAGCTTGGAGAGTGTGACTGGCCCAAAGTCACCCAGCAGGCTTTCATGCCTAATACAAGACTAGAACTCAGAGTCTCCTGTTTTCTAATCGGGTGCCTTATCCACTAGACAAAATAAAGTGGAGGAAATTATCACATATTTTATTATAATGTTAGGTAGAGTAAGAAGTTATAAGGCTTGTTGTATCAGTCCAATAAAAAAATTGAGTGCCTTATATAAACCTGTATTCCTTTTCAGCTACTTTATATATAGTATTAAACCATTGCTATTAATAATTTACTTTGCAGTTGTTGTTGTTTTATTTCATAAACATCAACTCATAGAACACTTAGTATTCCTGCATTTGCTTTTCTTTATTCATTTGGGATGAGAGTTGGGGGTTTCCAGAGATTAGATTGGATCATAGTTAACATGTTGAGAACTCATTCTATAGTTAAAATAAAGTACTCTGCTGAGCCCTTTTCTCATTAAGTCCTAATGGTCTTATTTATCTATGCCATCACTTCAAGTAGCACTGTAAGTCTGACCAACTAGATTTTGTACTTCCTTCAAGCCCTAAGGATGATGCTAGTTCAAAATTACTGTGTGACATTAACGAGTGGCTACTTTAAGCTATGTAGTATCCAAGATCAGATTTAGAACACCTATCAAGTACTGTGAATGAATGTCGAATGCAATTTGTTGGTCATGTCTTAGACATGCTTAAAGACTAGCATCCAAAAATTGCACATTGGATACCTCCTAGAGGAAATGAACCCAGCCTTGGAAAACCTAGCACCAAACATTTAAGGAAGATCTTAAGATTATTAATGTCTCTTGGGATAAACCTAAAGATATTGCAAATGATCAAAATTGCTGGAAATCATTCACTGCCCAATGTGCTCTGCATAGGACATGATCATGATGATGATGATGACTCAAAATGTCAAATGCTGACACAAGCTCTGAACATGCCAATTCTTGTTTCTGGATTTTGTCTGTCTGTCTGTCTGTCTGTCTGTCTGTCTGTGCATCCATCCATCATTTATCTATGCATCCATCAATCCTATTTCTAAACCATCCATCTCCCTCAGGGAAGGGCTCTGGGCAGTGTATTTGTTGTATTGTATTAAGCTATATGTTTCCATGATGAAAAGTATATGAAACTACCAAATCCCACAAGTCAAGATACTCAAGAGCCTCCAGAAATGGAGCAGCATATAAAATAATATATACATTATCAAGCTTTATATAAATAAAAATAATCATTTCCAATTAAAGGTTTCTTATAGGCCTAAACAAAATCCTCAATTTCACGCTGTAAAGCAAATATATTGTAATTATATTTGTTTATTAGGCATTTCTTCAAACCAATGAGCGTTGGAGGCAATATCCAAATGCAGCAATGCTGAAGATTTCTTAGAGGGGAATGGCCATTGTCAGTAAATCCAAACAAGAGGGTATTCAAAACAGTCTCACAATATAATGGTGAACTTTACCACAAATGTCAGTTGTTAAATCTTTCTCAGCAATTTCTTCATGGGCAAAATCAGTGCTTCTCTACCTTCGCAACTTTAAGGTGTGTAAACTTGAATTCCCAGAAATCCCCAGCCAGCATGCTTATTGGAGAATTCTTGAATTCCACATATCATAAAATTGCTTAGGTTGGGAGACACTGCCTGAGATTGAGCATATTTAGACATGGAAAGGTCTTCTAGGAAAAAAGCAATTTATGCTATTGGAGAATGGAAAATTGCAGCAGTTTGCTAAGGAGAGAAAGTTGAACAAAAGAAATCAATTTTTATTTTTTGGGTGGCACTCCCAAAACGTGCAAATAGCCAAGGAAGAGGAGTCTGATTGTTTGGGACAACTAAAACAAAACAGTATGTAAGTCTTGTTTTAGGCATAATGCATCACATGTACATGGATCAAAAATCTCTGGGAATATTTTTCAATATCACTGCATCTCTGCCCTGTCAAAGCTTCTTTCCAGCTTATTTTTAATCTGTTCAAATCAAAAGTTACCCATCTCTCCTCTGGAATTAGAACCGAGTAAGGATCCACAAGATGAGAGTGGAGCAGGACAGCAAGAAGATGAATTCTGCAGCTTTCCAAGTCCTATTGGATCATGTCTTTCATTTTTAACTGCTAGTCCTGCTTACTGATCTTACTGATAAGATTTGGATTCCAATAGTGTTGGACACACCATAGGTTTCTGACTTACATTCTGTCTAATCTCTATATTGTTTGTGAGGTCTGACTTATTCTCGCCCCAAATAGGAGGAGAAAAATCCAGTGTTCAGGAAACAGAATTATTCTTGTACCAAAACTTGTTCCTACTCTTAAAAAATGTGTGATTCGCAACTGGTGTTATTCGGTTATGAATTTAGAAAGATGGACTTTCTACATTAGATATCATAAAAGGGTATCTGGTGGATATAGCAAGAACTGCATTCTAAAATATTTTTTACATGACTCAGAAGCCTTGTTAAAAATCTCTTGTCCAAGAACATCATCCGATCTACAGCCATCTCACAAAAATGTAGTTAGAAGAGACACATAAACCCTCTTGATTGGTCAGAACCAGGATTGATATTTCATTCATTTATTTCTTTTATCAGACTTACTTCTGAGCTTTGAACAACTTGAGACATAACATTGAGCAGGTGAAACCTTTATTCTTCAATAAAGTTATCTCTTTGGATTCTTTGCTCAAAGAATGCAGCTACTGTTGGGTCACGAAGAGCTGCTCCCCAGAATTAGAGGATCCCTTTCACCAGGGACCCGTACCAGAAAGAGGAAATGGGCAAATGTTCCCCTGGGTCAAGAAGAAGGGACAGTCTCACCCTAGATACCTTTGGTTCCAAGCCAAAAAATCCAATTACCTTTGGATAGGAAAAACAAGAAAGGGGGGAGGGCAAAGCTGTTGGTATGTGGCCTGTATCTTGCAGGAAAAGACAAGGTTAGGGATGCTTTGGATCCACTGTATGGAGACCAGATAACTTTTTTGTTCTGCTTCTTTGACTGATGAGTGTTCCAATAAAGAAATATTCTTATTCCCTCCCCCCACCCCAAAAAAACAAACCCTTTCCCCCAAGGACTCTGCAAATACTATGATTGTCTAGGGCTGAAAGGTACAACATGGGAAGTTACCAATTTATACTTTTGTGTTTTGTGATCATCCCATGTGGTTGCATTAAATAGACAATGCAGCATCCTGAGAAATGAAAGAACTTAGTATAGAACTATTATTTTTGCAACTTTAAGCCTTTTCATTCTAAAATGGAAATAATAGTGGATGAAGCTGCAGAAGCTAAGGATAATGCAAGAAGTGAACAGCAATTTCAGCTCTTCCAATTTTCCCACCCCTACTTATTCCTTTGTTAATAGAATTTGTCTCTACTAAATAATAAAAGAAGTCTACTTATGTACTTATGCTACAACTGTGCAATTTAAAATTTTTCTAGTTGTGGGAAATATGGCACATAACATTTGGATTCCTTATGATCAAACTGGTTTCTGTATGCTTTTCCTTCTAGAAAAAACTTCTGCATAAGTTACTATCAAGAAAAATATTGTTTTCCTGAAATCTGCAGCACTTCATGGAAGCTGTTTTGGTTTGCACACTCAAAGCCAAGAAAATAGGAATCTAATGAGTTCATAAAACAGACACACATACACCCCCCCTCTTAAAACCATCCCTTTTGGAATATCTGACATAGGGTTTATCATATTATAGACAATTTATCAAGGAGAAAAAATATCTCGCGCTATCAAAGGTTAAATAAAAATACTGTCTCCCTCTGCTTTGACTTCCAAATTTATTGGGGCACTGTCACTCCAATTTATTGCCAAATGTTCATATTCAAATTGAAGAACAGAGAAAAGGGAAGTTTTCTCCAGCTCTGGTTCCATTTTTCAACCAGCAGGGATTCAGCTAGAACCTTCTGACTTACAATTTAGCACCCATCCTTAGTGGAATTCATACGGCAAGAATAGCAAAAGAAGAGGAAATTTAGTCCAGTGTAGTACACTAGCTTTGATCTTATCCTGTTAGAAAGCAGGTTTTGCCCATAATAGTTCAACAGTGACCACAATATTGTTTGTCAGCTTGACTTCCCCCAGTGAAACCTTAAGACAATCCCTTTCTACAGTCTGCTTATGTGCATTCATTCTTAAATCTTAGCCAAATGTAGCTACCCCAGTCCAAATGCTGGATCCTGATCTGATTTTGGTTTGCTCAAGACACCAATCTGACTCATTGCCTATAATTCACAAAAAGTGCTTCAGTTTTTGCCAATGGTCTTCTGATTAGTACTACAATGTTGTGGAACTCCAATTGCTCAAAAGTTACATTTTTATTTATTTAGTTTGTAAACATTGTTAAGTGAGGACCAGAAGATGTTGCTCTTACTTAAATGCCACACCAAGTCATATGTATCCTACATTCATACAAAAATCAATACAAATATTTCAAAACAACATGTATCTGCATGCCTCATTCCCTGGCCTCCCCCCGCCCGCCCCCTAGTTTTTACTGTCTGGTACAGACTCATAATCCAGATCACAGATCACAATGAAAAGAAAGGGAAAAAACCACTAGCTTCTTCAACACAGCATCTTTTGCAAACTACCCCCAAAGTAATAGCTTTTCTTTTGAAGAATATTTTAGAAATTAGATATGGATTTCCAACAAATCCCCATCATGCCTACAGAGCTCAGCTATCTGGGAAGAAACACACGTCTTCAAGTATACTATAGCCTTCTTGTTCTTTTTTTGCTGTTATAATTGATGTAAATAATACCAACAAGTCCAAAGTGAGGGGCCATGATTTCTGTGTTTTAGAAAGAACAGAACAGCAGGAAGGAAAGACAGAGAAAGAAAGAAAGAAAGAAAGAAAGAAAGAAAGAAAGAAAGAAAGAAAGAAAGAAAGAAAGAAAGAA
>JANHFL010007224.1:52197-62818 GCA_032468155.1 Oxyrhabdium leporinum | reverse complement strand
CAAATAATATCTCCCCAACAATCTTCTTCCCCCCCCCCCCCCAATGTATTGTGAAAGCTATCATTTGCACATTTTCACTGATTTTGGAACACATATAACATACTTCACAAGAGAGATCACGTGAAAAAAATACACAGGCTGATTTTAGTCACAGCATCATCCACTTTCACAGAAGTTTTCACAGGTTGTAATATAGACTTCATTTATACTGAATTTTGAAACCTAAATATATTCCAGGGGCTGTTCAAGGAAACTAAAGACATAGGAGTCTGACTTCTATAGCACACTGATCAACACTTCTTGTAGAACAAGCAACGTTCATTATTTATTGCTAAAAATGCTGAAGGATTCTTCAAAGATCCATTATTTCATTAGCAATGTTCAATTAACAGCACTAAAGAATTATTAGAGAGGCAACGTGGTGTGGTGGTTAAGGTATCAGGCTAGACATTAGGGGACTATGAGTTCTAGTCCCACCTTGAAGTCATGAAGGCATGATGTCAGCTAGTTAGACTCTCTCTGTCCTAGGAAACAGGCAATGGCAAACCATTTCTGAAAAACCTTGTCAAGAAAGCCACACTAGTCTAGGCAGTTGCTAGTGCCTAGACCCAAACGCACCCAAAAAAAAATAAATTATCAACCAATTGTTGTTGCTATTATTAGCTTGACATGTGTTCTCTTATTGTTTTGATGGATTGTTTTATTGCAATGTTTTGAACAAGCAGTACATTTCATATTTGGGAGATCCTAATGACATAATGTAATCATTATTCTCTGGGAGTGATAATAACAGGGTTTACTTCTGGCAAACATGCAAGATGTTTCACTGTGTATCTATCCAACCTTGGAAAGGAAGAAACAAATAAAGATATTAGCCTGAATCAATGCTGAGAGGTATAATTTTGGATCTACAGTACATCTATGCTCCCTTCTGAGTCATCCAACCCTACAGGGTCACTGACAATTCTGTTATTCTGACTTCTCTGCGTACTGTATAATTAGCATGCTTGTGGTATTGCAACTGCCTTTCTTTGAGTCTGATAAGTAGGTAGAAGTGTATTCAAACAAGGCTTCTACTTTCTCTGTGAGTTCTGCATTAAATAGGATATATTGACTCATGAGAGGTTTTTTAATCATTATTTTTAACTGTACTAAGTCAGTAATTCTCCAAATGTGAAATAGAAGTGCAGTACAGCTGCCAGAGGAGGTGGGAAAAGCCCATTCAGGACCACCAGGAGAAAGGCTTTTGTTCACAATCCAACTCTACTTCAGTAGTGGCTTTCTGTGAAAAACAGTGAAAAACAATAAACTACCTTTCTTTTGTGTTGTTGTTTGGTTACAGATACAGGGTCAAAAAAACTATAGAGGAATCTCTATGTTCTTCAGTTCACCCATCTGAGTATTTATTAGAAAATACAGGCTAGACTCCATAGTAAGAAGTGAGGAAAAGAAAAAAGCATTCCTTCAGTCAGATTGTCTGAAAGGATGAGGCCCAGGTGAAGGCAATCCAAGTTGAAAGTTAGAAGGACAGTTCTCCAGCTCCAAGTCTCTACTCAATCAATAATCAGTGGGACATTCTAGAATATATTTAGTATGTGCAACAACCTAAGAAAATATAGCTTTATACTGTGCAGTTACAGTATATTCCAGAAACCTCTGCAGCATGTGACAAATTCTTTGAGAAATTAGTTGGTATGTCTAACCCATTTGTTTGGTGTGAAACCTTTTCCCAGAGGAATTTGAAAACTACTGAACTAACAAGTGCACTAGCCATGTTGCTAGTTGCTAATTGCTATTATTTTTTAAAAAACCAAATTTGTTCTTGCAGAGAATGTTCCCCTCCTGTGATCATAAAAAGATTTATAAACGTCATCTGATTCCAATCCAAATGCATCCGTCAACATTCCATTTGCACCCCTGTCTCTCAAAATCCACTGCTTGGATTTGGCTAAGGCTTTTTAAGCCCACCTTCTTAGTTTAAGAGAGAAAGATTTTTCTTCACATTTTACACTTGATATGAGCAGCCGTTTCAAACAAACATGGCTGGCTGTTGATCCAGACAAATGTGGATGGCCAATGATCAGGTCTATTAAGTAAGAAGCATTCTTCTGGATTCACCCTCCAGTGCTATGCACGTTCATTCAGCTGGAAATCCTATCCCAAGCAAAATCTTCCTGAGTAAATGCGTACAGCTATGACTAAGTGTATGTTTGTGCCATTCCACTCATCTTCGAAAGTTAGATGAAGGAAGGGGACCTGCTTGAAAAGAAATAGGACTAAATATATTAAAAAGTTTCCCAACTTGGCAGCCTTCGAACAGTACATCAAACTGTGTAGTTCAATATATCTGGAGGACACCAGGTTGGGATAAGTTGGAATATAGGGAGGTTTTCTCATTGTAATAACATCCTTATATTTGTGGTTGAAGAAATCACAGTTTGATATAAACAGTTGAAAGAAGGAAAAAGAATCCAGAGACTAGCTTTACTTCTTTTTCATTTCATTAATCATATCGTGCAAGCTCATAAACTTCAAGCATGGAAGGAAGGAATGCTCTCTGTTCCTATAATTCATAACGATTTAAAAGCCAGCATTAAAATGTTTCAACGTTCTAAATATGGAACAACAAGCGTTTACTGTAGCCAATGCAGAATGTGGAACACTGGAATAATACATGCACAAAAGTGCATCAGCAAACAGAAATCATTATATTGAAATAATAAAAAAAATGACACAAATAACAACACAAACGCTTTCTACAATAATTCAAAATATTTACATATTTCTTATTTACACAAACAAGAAATCTTTTTGTTAAACCTGAACTTTCTAGACAACTCCATTATTGGTCATAATGGAGCTACTCTTTACTACAGCAATTTAACTCTTGCTGCCATTCTACACATATTAAACGTACTATCTAATTAATCACGTGCTTTTTTCCCTATTCTGTGTTTATTTGTTATTCTGTGTCATAACAATTAAAACACTGTAATTTACATTGGAAGAAATACTATATTTGAACTTGCAGCTTATAAACCCACTTTGAACATAGGAAGAAGAAAACCAGCATTTCTTGCTACTATCACTAGAAAAAAGGGTCCAAGGTCTCTCAAGCTGGACAGCCAACTGATGTGGCTATGATATTTTAAAGGTTCTGGTAAGGGAGGGCTGTCAAACTCTTGGCCTGCAGGTTGGATGCGTCACGTGCTGGCCATGCCCATGCCTGATTTAGCAAAGGGGAAAACAGTCCTAATACCGTCACGTGATGCCACCGTAACAACATGAGTTTGACACCCCTGTGGTAAGGAGAAGCTCATAGTGAAGACATAAAAGGAAAATTAGAATGTAAACACCCCCCCCATTCCTTTGCACAACCGCAACAGAATTAAATGATTTAAACTTATGTATATATTTTACATATATAAATTAGACATAGTAGAATTTGCATCTCAATAACACATATTTTAAGAAATTGAGACAACCAGCTTTCACAGATAGCTCATTCATTAAAGCTCTGAAAAGCTACCACACTTTACTTTTGCGTTTTGAATCTTCCCAAATTCTGTTGTGCCAAAATAATATTTTCTCTATCTTCAGCTGCACCTTCATCTGTGATCAAGTTGAAACATCTGTTGCATAGAGGCTACTCTAAATTATCTGGTTTTGTGTCAAAATTTCAATAGCAAATTTTTCCTGCATTTTTACAGGCTGCAGCGCATTTTTAAGAGATAATATTGTATTAATGTAACAGGTGCCAGAGAAGTAATGTGGATGTATTCCACTGATTAAATCTGATACTAATACCAAAGCAACCTAGCAAATTTGTGTTCTGAGCTTAATTCATTGAGAGCTAGATAGAATTGTAGCTGGAGAGAACTCTGAAATCACCAAAAATTTTCTGGTCTTGTGTCTAACAATATACAAATTGGTTCAGCCAAAGAAGTGGGAACAATTTTTTTCTCTGTCTCAGCATCAAAATGAAAAGCTAAGATACCTTTCTTAAGAGTGATATAAATATATTTGATTACATTTGTAGTCATAATAAAATTGTTGCCATTATAGGTAGTCCTCGACTTATGACTGCAAATGAGCTCAAAATTTTTGTTGATAAGCGAAACAAGTGAGTTTTGCCCCATGTTACGACCATTCTTGCCACAATTGTCAAGTGAATCATTGCAGTGCTTAAGTGAATCACATGTAAGTCAATCTGGCTTCCCCCTTGACTTTGCTGGTCAGAAGGTCGCAAAAGGGGATCACGTGACCCTGGGACACTGCAACCATTGTGAATACGAACCAATTGCCAAGTGGTTGAATTTTGATCACGTGACCATGGAGATGCTGCAATGGTCATAAGTGTGAAAAGCAATCATAACTATTTTCAGTGCCATTGTCACTAAATGAACTGTTGTAAGTTGAGGACTACCTGTACATACTTGTGATGTCTGATGCAAGTATGTTGGTCATGGCATTTGCATGATGATGTCATTACATCCTTATATTTGTTACTCCTGCCTTTGCTCCTGTGGATTCCCATGACTAGTATTGTTTTTATACTTCTTTAAATTATCTACTATGGATAGTACGCTTTGGATAATATGAATTTATTGATTTTCAAAGCTTTTAAAATAGCACCTGAGACCACCAATATATTTGCCATTTCACCTATGACTTTGACATAATCTGCTGAGCTCAAAGGGATCGAAGCACACAGTTAACTGTACTGAAGAAGACAGTATTGCCATGGCTTGACGAAATATGTCCACAACTCTCAAAACACTTCAAACATTCTAAACAGATCAAGTTGATGTATACAGGAAGGTTTATAAGCACACCATTTGTATTATCATTACATACTTTTTATTGCATTATATACCTGAGGAACCTAAATAGATCTAATGCTTTCCTGTTTGATGCATAGTAAAAATCAATAGTTAACAATAACTATTGTTATTGTTACAGACCGCAATTCTTGCTTTTAGGGGAAAATTACCTGTTGATCATCAGGTGTCCATATGCCACAGGTGATCTGACTCTCCAGGTTAATCTCTGAAGACCAATGTCTTTGTCCACTGACCGATCCAACCAGCACAAATCCATCTCTGTAGGATATAAGTGCTTGTGTTCCATCATGGCTCCATGTAAAATCGCTCACCTTAACATATAAGGTTGGGCATTATTTTGACTATGCATTTCAGCCTTTTTTTTAAAAGCACACAACATAGAAAAATAAATACAGGTTTAATCAATTAGCATCCATATTTTCTGAGATCTCTAGTTCACAAGATCATCAAATTTCTCTCATAAAAATGCCCACAAATAAGGACCTTCAATGCCCATAATTCTGACAATGCCATCATATCGTACGATTTTATAATTTAGGTTTTTTTAAAAAACAAACAAAAAAACCCTGTATCCTCCAGATTAAATTTATCAAAAATAAATTGTGAACTAAGTAGAATATGTAGGTGTATATTTAATCTTTCGTACTGAAATTTATGAGATTTAAAAATGGTTAACATTTAAGTATTTTAGGTTGCTTTACCTCAGGGGTGTCAAACTCACGGCCCGCAGGCTGGATGCAACACGTGCTGGCCACGCCCACCCCATTTTAGTGAAGGGTGGAAAAGTCACAATATGTCACTTGACGATAGTGTGATGCCAGGAGTTTGACACCCCTGCTTTACCTTTTTAAACATATGAAGATTAAATTTGAACTTCATACTAAACTATAGTTTAACCATAATTTACTGAATAGATTGGGTTTGAACAAGGCACATGATAGGTATCCCTGCAATGTTCTGAGCTCAGGGCATCAGTCTATTACTATTCAGGTGGGTAATTAAAATCCTGCTCTTCTCTATATCCTTCAGGGAACAAGAATTACTGTTATGTCCAAGTTATAGGTATCTTATCCAGGGAGTTTATATGGCACAGCTTCACTTAAATTGTTGGAGTTTTTTGAAAACGACTGCTTTATTGTTACTATTTATATAATTATTGGATTATAAGATTGTAGCGTGGATGTGTTAAGGTATATTATATATTCTATGTAAGCCACAGAGAGTCTTGATTGTGGCAGCATAGAAATAAGTTTAATAAATTAATTAATTTCAATATTGATAATTGGTGTCCTGGTTTAGCAATTAGTTGTTATTCTCTCATGCTAGAATCTATAGTCTAAATACCATAATGAGAAATGAAATGTATGAACTCACCCTATGTGAGTTCACTAATATATGCTAGGATTAGCATCACAGTTGCATGTAATGTTATTGTTACTTGGAATGATAACTACTTAAAACTCAAGTAATAAAAATTTCATTGGTATTTCAATTATTGTTTAGAGAAAAGTTATCAATGACCTGTGGGTAGATCCATATAGACAGAGTGGCAATAGCATAAGACTTCAAAACTATATCCCATACACGCAGCCTCTTGCTCCATTTGTCCTTGTGGTAATTCACTCATAAGCATTTGTTTCAAACCGTATTCCAGAAATAGCATACTGTCCTTTTGCTACTTGCCTCAGGATAAGCTATAGAAAATATGCTAATTTTATAGGCTTTTCAGTTAAAACATTTCTCTTAACAATTCCATTTTCCTACTTTCCCCAGGCAGTTTTCCCCCACCTTTATTTTCTTTTCAAAGTCAAGACAATTCCCAAGACCAAACCAAGAGGTGTTTACTAACCTGTGCTCCACGATCGTTCACAAGCTCCACAGACCATCTGCCTTCATACTGAATCCAAACAAATATTCCACCATCAGCATCACAAGTTGCCAGCTTCTGGAAGGGTTCGTTCCATCGCACAAGAACCACCTAATATTTCAGAAAACACACTTTTTTTCTCAAATTTTATTCTGGATACCAACAGACAGTGTATTAGAAGTTCAATTATTATGAAGAGAATAAATAAATATTAGGTTTTAAATTAGGATTGCAAAAATTATAAATGTTCACCATAAACATTCTGCGAGTGCAAAAGCAACTAAGAATATCCATTGGCACTAGTGTAATATAGTTCAACTCTCTCCAACACTTTAAAATGGAAACTAAAGAACATTTAAAAATATGTATCTTTTTTTCATCTCAATTATTTCTTCAGAGCTTTAATCAACTTCTTTTGTAAGTCCAATAAAAACTCCTTATCCAAGTCAATTTCTTGGCTTGTCATTCATATTTCCAATTTAGATGTTTTCTGTTTCAGAGTCCATTTTTCAGTACTTCTGCAAATTCTTTATGTTCTGGAATTTCTGATTCAGGCAAAATTTGTTCTATCTCTTTACCTTGTAAATCTTCATGATGTTCTCTTTCACACCACTTATTTCTGCTTTAATGTCTTTGGGACATAATCTATTCATAGAAGCATGCATTATTGCTAAGATTAAAGCTACTATTTTTTGTCCTCATTCTTCAAAAATCTCCTGAAGTATTTTACATTTTCTGTAAAGTATTTTCTGTCATTTTGCAAGTTCCAAGGCTGACTAAAGATAAGAGTCAGGCTTTTCACTTTTTCCCTCTTTCCTTTTCATCCTGGAATCATTAGTCCCTTCTAGTGCTCTATTTCTTAAATCATAAAGTCTCAAATTTCTGTTTGGACTTAGGATAGATTACACAAATGGGTTCTCATGACAATGTTATTTATATAATTATTTCTAATATCTTATGTCCAAAATCCTAATATTCCATTTGTAATGGAATGAATGGACAACTAGATCCCCTAGTGCTTAATGGTAGAGAAGGAAACTTAGGAAGGATCTGCCCTAATGGATCAAAAACTTTTAAAAGTGTTATTAGAAAGTTTGTACTTTCCAACTTGTAAGGTTCTGTTAATGTAGCATTAGCATAATTAGAAGTTCATCTAATTAGTTCATCTAGTTATGTTTCCCATCTGGCCTAGCCGGGACAGCTGACTATTACTCCAAGTTTGTCTGGTCCTTTTATTTGTTTACAGATATTCCTCACTTAACTACCATAATTGGGACTGGAATCTCAGTTAAGCTTCTTTGCTCAATGACAGCAATCCCAGCACTCTTGCTTGTAGTCATTTAGGGATCTACTCTTTGGATAAACCAGAACAAGAAAACATATCCACAGGAGGGCTGAAACAATTATCTTGAGATTGGGTTTAATAATACAATCTTGCAAGTCTGACTGAGATAACTGTGCAATGGTGGCATTACTCCTGCTTGAACAGGTGTGTCTAGATTAAGAGCTTAATTTAAGAGCCATGGTGGCACGGTGGCTAGAATGCAGTATTGCAGGCTAATTCTGATGACCTGCTGGCTGCCAGCAGTTTGGCAGTTCGATCCTGACCAGCTCAAGGTTGACTCAGCCTTCCACCTTTCCGAGATGGGTAAAATGAGGACCCAGATTATTGGGGGCAATATGCTGACTCTGTAAACCACTTAGAGAGGGCTGTAAAGCTCTGTGAAGCATTATATAAGTCTAAGTGCTATTGCTATTGCTAGATAATGGTTGTGATATCCACAAGCACTTCATTACAAATGATCAGTCCTTTCCCTGGTCATCCAGTAGTTCAGTGAGCGCTAACTTCAATATGCAGATGATATTCAATTATACATCTCCTTCAAGATTTCATTTCAAGCCTCAATTTTCTCCAAAAGAGACAGGAAGCATAGTTCCAGTTAAGGGAGCTGCTGGGTTTGGCCAAGACTGTATATAAATGGGCAGTTGATGCTCAAGAAAATAGCAGAATTCCTGTGAGGAATTTGGTGTGACTTTCCATGAAGCTTTCACTCTCCGTTCATCCATCCAGATGGCCTTCGATACTCAATTGCTTGCTTCTATGAAAATACAACTGATGTTAACACCACTTTATCCATGTATGGGTGGGGCCTCTTTGCCCCTTTCATCGATCAACTCAACTCCCATCTTACCCCCAGTTCTGGTGGATTGGGAAGAGGAATATAAAGTGGAGTATATCCTAGGTTCCAGATGCAGGAAGTTAGACAGAGATTGTGGGAAGGAGTGGCAGATGTATGCATACCCAAAGAGGTTTGCCTGTAGAAGCTTTGTCCCCCTGAACTGCCACCTGTCACGCCAGACTCTCAGCAACAGGAAGGTTCCTTGGCCCCCTGGCTCACAACTTGCTGCTTTAGACTTAAATAAGTGTGGGGAATGTCAGCCACATTCCAACTTTGATGGTGTCTTTCATTCAAACTTGTCTTTGTGGAGATACCTGACCTATTTTTGCAGGGGAGTAAGGGACATCACTCTTTGGGCTTTTAGTGGTGGTGGTGGTGGTGGTGAGAAGTAAACTGAAGGAAAGATAGTGTGATGTAATGTCTACACCTTGTGAATAATTTGATTTTATTGAGAGCTGCCCAGAGTTGTCTGAAAGATGGGTGGTTACATAAATATTTTAAATCAATAAAAACATGCAGGGTAGGGCAAAATGTTACTGTACTGGAAGGATTTGGATCCTTTACAGAGTAGATTCTAGTTCAAGGGAGGGGGGGGAAACAGATAAAGAGAACAACTCTGCCTTAATTACACCTGATATAATTGGAGCTGGACAACTGCTTTGACATGCTTTTAAAATTCTGTTACATGACCCTACTAGCATTAAAGTTCTTTCTAGAAATCCAAGTGATTGTTCTTCCTTGGGTTTGCCACCCTTGGGCTTGACGGCATCACTCTCACTCACAAATGTATCTACCTCTGCCTGCATCCAGACTTTGGATCCAGACAGCTTTCGGGCCACTGTCACCAATCAGTAGGGTATCTAATCTATAGATAGTAGAGCTAACAACACTGAGGTTCATATCGACTTCCTCAATATCTTCAAACCAATCTCAGATAATTTTTCAAGATGAAGGCTCTGTCATCTCAACTTGATTTGTCTGGCTGACATTAAATCTCAAGCAAATGTATGCTATTTTATCCAGTAGAGTGTTTGGTAAATTCATCATTATGGTCCAGCAGATATGTGTCCTGCTCAGTTTTTAGTAACATTAGCATTTAAACAATGCTGCTGAGTAATACTTTCCTTTTCTTCAAGACTTCCTGTTGCTTTTTGGAACAGTTTCAATTGGTGCAACTTGCTAAAGATTCCCAGTTTCTAAAGGAAACAATTCCCTGGAGTTGAGCTTAGCGCTTGATAGCTTAATATAGACACCCATATTGATTTCTTGGACATTGGACATATATGTACCTGTTTCAACAATATAGAAGTGCTGCTGCTTTTTCCCCAGGATGGTTCTCAGTTTATAGTTTAGTTTAGATCCCTGAGATTTCTTCATGATCTCCAATCTAAAGGCAGACCATATACGAACCTATTTGTTTTTTTCAATGCAAGGCAAGGTGCAGTTACCTGCTGTGAGTGTTGACTCACATGTTTTACAGATTAAATATAAAACAATGATAAAGAAGAATTTATTTTTCCAGGCTTATTCATTCAAAGTGGTGGCAATTATAGTTATGAATGAAAAAGAAGTCTTACTACTTGGAAGAAAGGCTATGACTGGTCTAGTCAAAATATTAAGTACAGACACATCACACAGGCCACAAAGGTAGCAATAGCAATAGC
Source organism: Oxyrhabdium leporinum (assembly GCA_032468155.1). Classification (NCBI taxonomy): domain Eukaryota; kingdom Metazoa; phylum Chordata; class Lepidosauria; order Squamata; family Cyclocoridae; genus Oxyrhabdium; species Oxyrhabdium leporinum. Next base: position 52,263 of record JANHFL010007224.1, on the reverse strand, counting down.
ACTTAGATTTATATACCGCTTCACAGTGCTTTACAGCCCTCTCTAAGCGGTTTACAGAGTCAGCAT
>JANHFL010007224.1:30585-52097 GCA_032468155.1 Oxyrhabdium leporinum | reverse complement strand
TCATCATCATCATCATCATCATCATCATCATCATCATCATCATCATCATCATCATCATCATCATCATCATCATCTGGCATTGTTACATTAGTCTGGAGCCACAATGCTATTGCAGAATAGAAGTTTGGCTGTCAAGATACCAGCTGTGTTGTAGGAAATACTCATGAGCTTCTCAAGGTGCACCACAGGAGGGAGATCTGGCTTTGCATCAGAAAGATGAGTGTCCCCCTCCTCCCCCAGAGCCACCTCATAAATGGGCACCACAGCTGGGAAGTTCCAGAGCTGGCAGGAATCTGACTGCCTGCATGGAGCGTGAACTTGTCTCCCCACCAAAGTGGTACCTATTTATCTACTTTCATAGAACATGCTTTTGAACTGTTAGGTGGCTAGAAGCTGAGGTGAGTGACAGGAGCTCATCCCAACATGCAGTGCTAGGACTCAAACCACTGGAGCAGATACCATCTCCAGCATCATTAAGCCACTGAGCCACCACATCTCCTTATTACCCAATGTATCTACATACAGACCTAAAAGAGCGCACATGAAAAGCAATAATAATGTACTGAACACCACCAAGAAAAAAACATTTTGTAGTTGAGATTCTAATATTTATGACAAGATTTCCATTCGTTGTGACATAAAGGCCCTAGTTCTGAAAGCAACATCCCATCACAATGCACATTAATTGTTCTAGCTTGATGGATAAGAAAATTATGTATCTTATCTGAAGTGCGATTTATAAAAGACAGTAAACAGATTAGCACAAATAGAATTTCTGAGAAAAGGAGTTGAGTGAAGGAACACTATGGTTAGAGCTATTATCATCTTTGTTTGCTGCAGTTTGGCAGCTCAATTCCAAGAAATTCTACAAAGCAAACAGGAGGAGAAATATTCTAAATCCTTGCTTGGCAAGCTTTTGTCAATTACACTGCAAGTTGTGATTACTGTTATTTATAGCTAACATTAGGAAATGGAAGGTAATGGGGAGATGATGGTGGGAGGTAATGAGGGAAGGACCATCAGAAAAATCTGAATGGTTGCTTAGAATTTGTTAATTATGAACATTCAGCACTGTGGGCTGATACGATGTACTAATTTCCTGATTAACTGTGTGTGGTCCTTTTGACCTACAACATTTCTTCTGTGGCTAATTTCAGTTCTGCACACTGACAGTGTGGTAGTAGAAGGACCAGTGTGGAATATAGGGAGAGAAACTGTATCTGACAAAATCCTGAGGTTTGCAGAATTATAAAACATATTTCTTTTTTTAAAAAAGGAAATGGTTCACGAGATTGCACGTGTGTGTATTCAGGAAAGAGAAAGTCTAATTCTAGGGAAGTAAATAGTGAAGCAGATGCCATCCAGAGAAACATTAGGATGAATCAAACAATGGGGAAAAAGTTAAGAAAGGAGGAAAGAGCGTGATAAAAGGAGAATGAAAGCTGTGGAAGAAGGGGAAAGAGGCAAATGAAAAGAATGAGAATTGAAAGAGGCACAGCTAGAAAGAAAAGTGATGGAAGCAAGGAAAGCAATTTAAATATATTGAAATGAAATATTAAATTATTTCTTTTTATTCTTGTTTACTGCTTAGTTTCCATCTCACGAGACACCTGATTGACTGTAGGCATAGGCACCAGTCCTACAGGCACTTAAGATTATGAAAAAAGGGAGAGATAAGGTAGGATCAGAACCTGGCATAATAGACCTCTGAGGATTTCCCTAAATCTCTCAACAGAGATGGAAGAATGCAGGACAGTAAAACAGGATCTTGATAGATTAGAATCTCTATCTTCCTAGAAATAGCTCAATATATGGGGGAAAACTCACTTTGGATATCTCTGTTTCTCACACAAAGATAGGTTACAGATCAGGGTTGATGGCTGGGGCTTCATTGTTATTATTCCCTAAATGGTCTGAAAAAAATGTAAAAATACCAGCTGGTGTTATGGTATTTTTGAACATCATTGACTCCCTCTCAGAAAGGAGAACCACTGCAAAATTGTACACCCCTCTCTCTGCTCTCAGGTCTCAAAGTTGACCAATGATACCAGGAGCAATGGTACAGACGGCAGCTGAGAGTTTAGCAAGAGGACCATTTTTCTCTATCCAGATCTTGCCACAGGTCATCTATAAGAGCAAACAATGTCAAATCAATTCCATACCCAGACTTAATATCTGACTGGTTCATATAAATCCACTTCCTTCAAGGTTGTCCACAGTCTGCTACTTAGTTTACCAATTTCCCCGGAAATGGAACAAGATGGCTAGTTCTCTAAAATAACTGCCTTGAATGATTGTAGAGCTTTGGGTAACCATGATCCCTATGGCAGAGGGTGATATGAAGGGAAATTAGCAACATACTAAAAGGTAATGATAGTTTATTTTAAATTCTGGAGAAACAGCATTTCTCTCTTTACCTTGCCACACTGTCCTCCCTACAGCATTTTGATAACAGATTCTTAAATACATAGGTAAGCCTTAAATCAATAGAACAATGATACAAAGAAAAGGCGATCATAGAATAGCAATAGCATTTAGACTTATATACTGCTTCACAGTGATTTACAACCCTCTCTAAACAGTTTATAGAGTCAGCATGTTGCCCACAACAAACTGGGTTCTCAGAAGGATGGAAGGCCAAGTCAACTTTGAGCTGCTCAGAATTGAACTTCTAGAGCAGGGCTGTCAAACTTTCGGCCCGTGGGTTGGAGGCTTCAGGCACTGGCCATGCCCCCGCCTGGTTTAGCGAAGGGGAAAAAAAGTCCTGATACATCACGTGATGCCACTGTGATAACGTGAGTTTGACCCCCCTGTCCTAGAGTGAACATTGAGTTGGTCCTTCAGTACTGCATTCTAACCACTGCGTCACCATGGCTCTGTGGTGAAACAATGATTGAAACAATAATAGAAGGGACTTCCTGATGAATTGAGTTGGTTAGGAGGCTGAACTATTAATATTAAGAACAATGATAGCCCCAAGGTTTCATTATATTTGTAGACACTTAACAAAAGTCTTAAGGAATGTAAACAGGATGAATTTTCATAACATTGGCAAGAGATTTGTAGCCGTTTCTTCATAGTACAGTTCATGTACAGTAGTGGACTTGTGGAAAATTTCTGTGCAAGGAGACAATGTTGTGGGAAGTGTGACCACCACCACTACTACTATTTTTTTATCTTGCTTGTTTATACTATGTATTATGTACATTTTACATGCTTATTATGAGCTGACAAAGTGCTGGCAGATAAAAGCTTGACATTTATCTAATCTTATGGGTATATTCTGCATTATTATTTTACTATGGAGCTGTGATTTAAATAGTGATATGGGAACTTAGTAGAAAGGACAAAGTACGAAAGTAACTTTATGAAGTCACATTGTATATCTCTTTGCTAAGCCATCTAGTGCTGTCAAAGAATCCCAGCAGCTAATGGAGATATGAATCTTCTCAAATGTTCCTGATTGTATTCAATAAAGTATTAGCTGCTTCCAGTTAATAAAGTAGTCCGCTGCTATCTGGGATCCATCAAGAATCTGCCTGCACTCTATAGTTCCATAACAGTAATTCACACTTTGGAAATTTATTATATGGTTGATAACCTGGAGGAGATATTGGAGATATGGCCCAAAAGAAATCAGTAAGCAGAATATATTTGGTACTATTCAATCAAACACCTAATAAAATCACATCCAAAAGTAGCCTTTATAGATAGTTAAAAAATATAAAGTTGGTATGAGGCTTTATATTTCATCTGCAAGGCTAATTAAAGAATAGCTATTCTATGTTGCTATTTACTTATGAGACCCAATTTTACTATTAGAAAAACTTTCCTAATGTTTAAATATATTATTATGATAATACTGTTGAAGATGTGGGTAATATTGAAATTCAGGCTGACTCCAGGTAGTGCAGTGGTTGGAATGCAGTATTGCAGGATAACTCTGCCAACCCTGCCAGCAGTTCGATCCTGACCGGCTCAAGGTTGACTCAACCTTCTATCCTTCTGAGGTCAGTAAAACAAGAGCCCAGATTGTTGGGACAATATGCTAACTAGGTAAACCACTCAGAGAGTGCTATAAAGCACTATGGGGCAGTGTATAAGTCTAAATACTATTGCTTTTTTGATTCTTGATGAGAAGTATCAAGTAAGGTTCCTCTCATCTACTTAAGTTATGGTGCACATATAGAGAGTTAATACAAGTTATTTAGTTATATTAGACAGGAAACTCATCAAGCTCCATGTGACAGGCATACCCAGTGGTGAGATTCAACTAATTTAACGACCAGTTCGGCAGAAACAATACCTATTTTTTTGTTGAGTTTGGCAAACCATCTCTGAAATGGCCAGACTAGCATGCATTAATGTGCCTCCAATCCCTTGTTTGCTGCTATCTGGCTTTGCAGCAAGCAAGGGGGTTGTAGGCATGTGAATGCACACTAATCGGGCATCTCAAAAATTGGGTTTTTTTTCCTCCGCTCCTGGATTAGTATTTTGAGTCTAAATGAAATTTTTTAAAAAGTATGAATGACTGTTTCTGGTACTTACACTTACTTAGACACTGCTGTTAGAGGTTTGGCATGAAGTCTGGAGAGATTAAGTCAGAGAAAGGAGGCATTGCATGCAAAATATGTGAACTAAACTCTCAACATACCCTGCATCTACACCACAAATTAGAGGAAGAGGTATCTCTTCTTAGAGAAAAAGGATGGATGCGTAGGAATAGCTAAGAACCCCCACCCCCCCAAGCTTGAAAAATCAAACTTGAAAAAAAGCTCACTTTGCCTGATTAAAAAATGCCAGGATTAAACATGCAATTCAGTGACATGACAAAAAAAAAGTTTTAAAGTCATAAAGTGGGCTGTATCACTTCCAAATGGAGCGAAATTGTAATGTCATTTACTTCTTTTCCATGATATTAAAAATTCCATTTGGGAAAAGAAGCAAAGGGCTTGGATTCAAACTCTTCTGTCCCCCACCTGGCTCTGCTGTTTTTCCTACTTGCAGATAAAAAAAAAATATTTAGAGAAAGCAATCGAGAAAGCGGACCCTTATCTATCTTCTGAAATGGAACAGTCCATTTTGCTAATGGAGGTCTTCTGATCTACTGTGTGCATGTAACTCTGTAAACAAGCATGAGCAGAAGCTGGTAAATGCTACCACATCTGTATAAAACGCATGTCTGAGCTGCAGTTACAAAAGCAAGATTAAAGAGCTGAGTTATTACAGTTTGAATTAAGTAAAGGTTTTTTGAGATGCCAGACTTGTGTGCATTCATGTGCCTCCAAACCCCTTGCTTGCTGCAAAGCCAAATTGCAGCAAGGAAGGGAATGGAGGCATATGAATGCATGCTAGTTTGGCCATTTTGGAACCGGTTAGCTGGATTTAACAAAAAAGTAGATATCAGTTCTGTCGAACCGATGCGAACCTGCTGAATCCCACCACTGGGCATACCCAAGAAGTGAGATCCATGCAGATTTCAGAAAAACATCTTCAATTCTAGTCAACAGGTAAAAATATTATTTTGAAAATTGGGAAAATAAATTCCCTTGACTTATAGCAAGCCAATTAAGGTAAAGTCACTTTGAAATGTTTCATTCCAGTAGCCAGATCTTGATAATTTGCCTGCTTCTCACCATGAGTCACAAAACGTCACAAGAGTCTGTACAAAATGTAATAATTCCAAATAAGATAATTAAATTTCGCTGCCTTTTCTTGACACTTCAAATATGCCATCAGGGATTTTTTTTCCACTTTGTGTAGTGGTGAACTGCTCCTGCTTTTAAGTAACTGCTTCCCATTCCACTTAATCGAAGTTATGTAAGGAAAGTCTTTATCTCTAATTAGCATGATTCCTTTGGAAGAAATACATAAAGGCATGGAAAGAAGCTATGCTATGTCCACATATTTCCACCCTTGCCAAATGCTGAACTTTCCATGCTAGTCACAATGTCTATGATTTCTGGTTCTTTATGGAATGAACTACAACTCTGCTGATGGCTTACACTTCTTCTGTAAATGTCTTTTTTTTTAATGTTTTCAATAAGCTTATTCAGTTTTAAAAATACAATTATCATTCTTTAAAAGGCATCACATATTAATATGTAATACAGGTGGTCCTTGCTATCTGACCATTCATTCAGCAACCATTCAAAATTATGATAGTGCTGAATAAAGGGACTTACGACTGATGTCCAAAATTATGGCTGATGTGGCAATCCCCCCCCCCCATCACATGGTTGTGACTGGGTGTTTGGCAACCCATTTGCACTTTTGATGAATTGTCAAGCTCCCCATGATCATGTGATTGCCATTTGCAGTCTTTCCTGCCAGCTTCCCCAGAAAGTCAGTGGGGAAGCTGGCAGAGAAGGTTGTAAACCATTGTTGCTAGGCCAATTCCTGAGGGTTGGCTGAAAAATGGTCTGCCCTGAAATTCAAGCTTGGATTTCTGCTTGGCTTTCAAGACAGACCTTTTTTCAGCCAGCCTCTTTGAGAGTGAAAGAGCTGCTTGGTAGAGAGATTCCATCACACATGGAGCAGCAACAATGCAGCAGCTAGTCCTTTCATTCTGAAGGAGATTGGCTGTAAAGGCCCTTCTCTGCTCAAGGAGTGGGTGAAACATTGCATGGGGCAGCTAAACAAAGCTTGGACTTCAAATATCCAAGCCTCGTCCAGCCCACCCAGAGAAGGAGTCTGTACTTTTGCTGGGCAAGCTGAACAGGGCTTGAATCTTTTGTTCAAACTTGGGGTTTTTTTGTGCTCAATATAATATTTAGCATTTGCCCAAAGTGCAATGGCTAATAAAATAATTCCCTCAAATGACAATTTTATTTATTGGGTGTTATTAATTTATTAATACAAATTAATACAAATCCAGTATGCCAGATACCGAAAAATGTCCACCTTCTTTAGGATTACAGGGTCATAAAAGAAAAAAAATATTGATACACAGGCTGTGACTGATCTTGAGAGCTAAGCATGGTCAGGCCTTATTGTTACTTGGATGGGGACCACCTGGGAATTTGGCTCTTGACTAGATTAGTAAATTAAAAAGAAGTATCCTTAAAAAAAAGATAATACCAAATTATCTTATAATGCGGCTACGGATGTAGTTGCCAGGAAACCAATTTAACTCAATACAATTTTTTTACCTTTTATCTGGATGCTAGCATTAATTGTGAGCCACAGCATTTCAAATTCTGAGTAAGATGAGTAACTATCTTGAGTCTCATTGATTTCCCCCCTCACTTTCGCCGGTATAAAGCCCACTACTATGCCTACTGCTCTCACTTGCATACTTTCTTCTCCTCCAGACTGCACTTGAAAATTACTTTCTATTGTGCTTTCGTAAAGTGCAGAGATTTTGCTTTTCTGCTAAATAATGACAGATCAAGTGCCTGGATAAGAATAATAATTTATATGTTAGTCTTGAAACTGCTTAAAAGCAACAGATAAGGATGTTTTTTTCTCTCCCAATATTTGAAGCAGAGATGACATTTTGTGTGTGTATGTTGCGGGGGAGGCACTCGGTGCTCCATTTAGCAGGTGGAATCTTATGGGTTTCATAGTCAGTCTGAGGCTCACCAACACCAGTAAAATCTTCCCAGTTCTTCCTTGACATGGCAAGACGTGGGAATGTCCCTACCCTAGAGATATATTTCTCACTGAAATGTGAAATGTCTATATCTCCTGTTGTCACCCTTGAAATATGTTTTTCTTTCCAATGGCATTAAGCTAAAGGTGGACTGTTGATGCACCGTGGAATCTTACAATTCTGACTTGGAATATATCTGGTTATTTCATGGATATTAGAAATATTTTTCTGTTCTGGTAATCATTTTCATTTCATGGCATAGGGTATAGCAATAGCACTTAGATTTATATACCGCTTCACAGTGCTTTACAGCCCTCTCTAAGCGGTTTACAGAGTCAGCATATTGTCCCCAACAATATGCGTCCTCATTTTACTGACCTCGGAAGGATGGAAGGCTGAGTCAGCCTTGAGCCAGTAGACAAACTTCTGGCAGCCGGAAATCAGCAGAAGTAGCCTGCAGTACTGCACTCTAACCACTGCGCCACCTCGCTCTTCAGGTACATCTATCAGGGCTTGTAACTTGTACCCATGGCTTGTAACCCATTTGTGACATATGGATTTGAGTAGAGACTTGGTATTTTTATTTCTCACTAGTTTTTTGTCAGTAATTGAATTGCTATTACTTAGCAATATCTTGGGAGGCATGTGAACATATTCACCTGTTCTCATGTTTTTCATTCTCTTTTTGTGAACTCCTGGGAATGTTTCAAGGTTACCTTGACTGCGAAAAAAAAAATCAGTGCTAAAACAGAACCAAATGTAGCCTAGAAACCCCAGCAGTGGAGTAGGCACTTCTCTTATGTTCTAATACAGAGCAGCAAGTTCAGCTTAAGAAATAAATATAATACAGTATTTCAGGAGTCTAAAAACAAGAGAGTTCACTCCCTCTAGTCATTATATACTCTCACTCTTACACAATTTTACCTTAACCCGTTAAATATTCCTTAATAAATAACTCATGGCACATCATAACACGTGGTTGACCATAATGGAAATATTGCATGCGATCCTTCTTGCACATTTTGTTTTTAGTCAAATGCCAAATTAATTATTTGTTGAGAAACACTATTTTTGTCCTTATAAAAGTTGCATGGACTTTAAAATGTGTTTTAAGATTTTCTCAGTTCTGTTGCTAGAATGTGGAATGATCATCGAATCACAACAACAAAAACCCTCTCTAAACATTTCTATATCTATTAAATATAAATCAGTTCAGTTTTGCTGCCAATGTAGCATTTAAACTGCTCCTTAGTTATAAAGGTCATCGATAACACACCAATTACCATGTGTGATTGTTATTAAGGCAACATGGGAGAATCCCAAGCAGGTAACCCCAAGCCTCTTCTAGGAAAGGCTAAAAGCATAAAATACTAAATAAAATAATAATTAAGCTATAATAATTTTATATAATACATCCCGGGTTGATTTACGACACTGTCTGGAATACTATTTCAAGCTACATCAAAAACACAAATCTCTTTCCTATACCAAAATTCTTTCATTCTGCTAAGCCTTTCATTGTCTGTAAGTTAGTATTTCATAAAGAGTTTTAAAAAGCAACAGATAAATCATGACAAAATTATGTCTTGTTTCTTTTTTTAAAAAATAATAATTCTCAGAACAGTTTTATTGCGTGATATATCTTTAAACAATGAGGCCAATCTAATCCCTTCTACAGCTATCCATCCCAATCCTGTCTGTTTCACCAATACGAATGCCTCTTTTTATATATAAAAGAATAACAGAAAACAGTGTTTCCAAGCCTTAACTGGAGATGGCAGAATTGAAACCTGGAATCATTAGTACGGTAAGCTTATATGTTACCCATCAACTACTAGGCAATGGAGTATATAATTGTCCTCAGAAGTAGAAGCTGTTACTAGAGCACCAATCATTAACCTGTAGAAAATACTTAAGATAAAATAATCCGCAAGAAGTCACTGCTTTATTATTGATGTTTGAAGAGAGAGAAAAATCAAACCAGGCCAAGTAGATTTTTTTTACTACAATAATGATCTTCCAGAGACAAGAAAACCTAATGAATTTATTTTGCTCTTTCAAATGTCAACGCAGTCAAATACAGTTTTTATTATACAAAATTCATGTCATCATTATCAAAGCAATACTTTAACTGCATTTCTGAGTACGGCAAGCCATTTTTCTCTTCAACACTGTTAGTGACCAGTGTAAAAATATACTCAACTTTCCATCATAAGGAAAGAAGAAACTATATTTTTAATATTTGTAAGTGGTTGCTAAATTCTTTACAAAGCTGATTCTAGAGATAATACTTCAGGATAGGCACACAGGATTACATGGCAATGATTTTCCCACAAATGCTGACTTGTTTCAGAAAAAGGAGACAGCCTTTAGACCTTTTTGTGTTAGCATACAGATCAGTGAACTGATCATCTGCTTCCTACCAAGACTTTATCTGTCTTTCTTTTGTTGTGTTGATGCCTTGTAGTAGCTTTGAGAATAGTAATCTGTAAACTCAGTTTATGAAGCTATTTTATAAAAATCAACCACTTCCATAAGGAGGGGAGGAGAAGCACCACCACAGAAGCACCGTTTACATAACAATAAATATTCCCTGTGTTTGTGTGTATGTGTGTGTGATGGAAATAATAAAGCAGCTAATAACGGCTATAGGCAAGAAAATCAGTAGATACGAAGCTCAAATTCCACATTATAGGCAGAATTTCAGTCGAATCAAAAGCATTTCTACTAATTGGGAGAATATACGAAGGTACAGTAAAGAATATCTACTGAAACTAGTACACTACGAAGGCTTACTGAATCTTGAAGAAACAAAACTGGTCTACAAGAAAAACCAAATGAAGAATGGAAAAGAGACATGGCAAGGCAAACCATTACATGGCCAGTACGTTAAAAAAATAAATACACTAGCAGGCAAAGCAAATAACATCTGGCAATGCCTAAGAGAAGGACAGATGAAGAACAAGACAGAGAAGGCTAACTCTGGATACACAAGACCGTGCCTTAAGAACAAATGAATACTAAGCCAGAACTGAGAAAGCAGCAAAAGGCAACAAATGTTATCTCTACAAAGAATCTGAAAAATGGTTGACTGCCTAGTTAGCTGCTGCAAGGAGATTGGCACAGACTGACTATAAGCAACAGCATAACAAAGTAATAACAATGTTGCACTGCAATATCTGCAAAAGATATTACTTGCTTCTCCACCTACCAAAAATGGAAGATATGCTTCACATTGCTGTAACAAAGCTCTCATATCTGCTGAAAAATTAAAAACAGGCTATTCTCTTAAAGCTAGAGGCACAAATCATACAAAAGATATCTGCATGATCCCGCAATGGACTAACTGGGAGACCCTATTGTTTTGAAGGAGTAGAATCACATTAATGGATAAATAAAATGAACTTCAAGTCAAGCTCAGCTCTTGATGACATATACATGTTGGAAGTTAAAAGTCACTAGAAAAATGAAACATTTTAGGAAATATTAAAAGGGCATATTTCCCCTAAAAGGGAGGCAGAAACTCAGCAGCTCACCTTTGTTAATGAGCCATTAAGGCCTGAGCCAGTTTATTCTACATAACAAAGATTTCAGGCAGAGCCATTTAATTGCCCTTCCTTGCATCACCCAGCAAGAGTCAACCAAACTCAGCACACAGACAACCTACAAAGCTAGCCATGACCTCCGACAGCATCCAATCAGGATACTCTTCCTATGCTCCAGGAAGTTCAAAGCAAGAGAGGATATAAAACCAAGGGACTCTCAGCATCCCTCCCCTTTTCTTCGCCCAACATCTCCAAGGCATGTGATCCTGTCCACCATTAAACCATCTTTCCAAGCAGTCACCATGTTTCCGGTGTCTGTCTTCCCCACCCAGAAGGATATTTCTTCCAACATACGGATATATCCAAATAAGTATTTTGGGGTAATATGGAAGTGCTTTGCAAAGTGGTATTATCTGACACATGTTGATGTTGATTTTAGGAGAATAAAAGAGAAAGAATGACAGTATATTTCTCAGATAAAATTACTTGACTCATAGTTTTTAGTTCCACTCTGTAAATCAATTCCTCACTATAACTGTTCTTTGTTCAGGCATCAATTCCTAAAAATAGAACAATCTATTTTGATTTTCCTACTGGACCAACAAATTTCACCTAGGGCCTGCAGATGTGGTGGGATTAAAACTCCTACACACACACACACACACACTCACACTCACCAGCAAGGCCAGTGATTGGAAATGACAAGAGCTGGTAGCCTAACATTGAGGACCTACAACTGGAAAACATTGGCCTAAAAGCTAACTTTGCCCTAAAGTCTAATCATGAAAAACTGAAGCCTGAATTATCAAAATAATCCAAAATTTATGATTTACAATGAATACAGGAGCATTTTTTTAAAGAAAAGTAACAACTATCTGAAATATTAGACCTGGAAATTTAAAATTCAAATCATGACAGGCACCATTTTAAAAGAGAGATTTCCCCTTCTCTCTTATATGTCCCTGAGAATGACTGTTGGACGGGAGTTCCATCTTAAAGTCAAATATAATGCCTTTGGTTTCTAAATAAATAAATTCATTCTAATGCACACACATTCAATCAATTGATTAGCATGCTAAAACTAATCAATGCAATAATTCTATTGATCAAGATTCCTTTCAATCAGAGTTCCCCAACCTTTCCAGCTTTGCAGACTGCCCTGGGGGGGAGGGGAGAGGGGATGATTCCATGCAAATAGTGGGGAACCGCATGCATGCAGCTCCATTTGCGTGAGTGGCAGACATACACGGCCAACAAACAAATGGAGCGTGCACACCTGCGCTTGCCTACTGCTCGTGTAAGAGGGGATGAGCGCACATGTGCTCGCCTGCCACTTCGGCCTAGTTCTGAAACACTCAAGGCCCTGTAGTGGCCCATGGGGTTGGGGAGCCCTGCTTTAAATGGTGGAAAATCCAACTAACCATCTGGTGTAAATGAATAGGAGATGGCTTTTTATTACTATCATGCTGCTTCCCAAACACTACAGAACAGTGGTTTTCAACCTGTGATCCGTGGACCCCTGGGGGATTGTAATGTCATCATAGGGGATCCCGGAAGGCTTGAAGAAATGTTATGATTTAAATCTTGAATTTTGATCTTGGTCATCTGTGGCCATGGTCCATGCCCACAAAAGGTACTTAAAGGGGGTCTAAAGGCTGAGAACCACTGCTATAGAGCATATATTCTCTTGACGCTTCCCCACAAATAGGCAAAGTAAAGTTAAATTGATTCTAAATGAACTTCCAAATATGTAATTTTTCAGCTGAAAAGATCTGGCTCTCTTCTGGGTAGTTTTCTTTTTGCTTTCTGTTTTTGTAAATCTAGTATTAGATTCAAGAGTCATATTCTTCATCTCTAAAATGAGGTAACTACCATATGGCTGCTTGCTAAGCTATAATTTACCCCCCTTAAATGTTGACTGAGATTCTGGCAGCTCTTTAACCGTTTGATCTAAAATATAAACAAACAACTCCAGTAATCATCCATCTGGACTTTTAAAAAAACATGTGTGTTTTCTAAACCAAATCCTCCATAGCCACATAGAGTAAATGTGAAGCAAGATGGTTACAGCACATCTGATAATCCATTTGAAGAATAGGGAATATTATTGCCCTAAAGAATCTCCAGGTGACATTTGACAGCATTTCTGGATCTGGGCCAGCACAGAAGCAGACATATCAGAGATGGCCATCTTCCCATTACTCCTAGCACCCTGAACATTTCAGAAAAGAATAAAAACAACCTCTACCAGAACCTGCTGTCAGTCTCAAGTAAACAGATGAGTTAACTAAATTCTTGGAACCCAGGCAAATACGGTACACAGGTAATCATGAAGGCAAACTTCCCTTGAATTGAGTTTGCCTCCTAATGACTAAATGGGCAGATCCATATGGTTGACAACACTAAAGAAATTATTTACCACTTTCTTCTTCTGGATTTTTTTAAAATAATAATTTCCCAGTCTAGCCTGTAGTCCTGAGATTTTTCTGCTGGTCTCTTACCCAAATACTAATCAAGTCTGACCTGATTTAGTTTTTCAAAATCAGCTACTGTTGGCTAGGCGCTGCCAACTGCTGTAGGAATAACAATATGTAATCAATTTTTAAAGCATAACACCAGAGGTCAGGTAGAATAGATGTGATTAGATGTTTTTTGTACATCTAAAAAAAGGTATATGAAGGGGAACCCAAGTAGGAATGGAGCTACTCCTATATCTGTGCTGTTTTCTGTCTGTTATTAGCTGCGGGGTGGTGGTGGTAAAATGTATGTTTGATGTGTCCCTGTATTCCGAGCTAATAGGAACCTCAGTCAGGGAGACCTTGTTGTTGATTTTAAGTCTAAGGAAGAAAAAAATAATCTAACCACAGAGCTTCCATAATATACTGTTCTGTGGAATTCAACCTTTGATTAATTGGTGAAGGCTATACCATGGGGATCCTAAACGAAATCAACCCTGACTGTCGTTTGGAAGGACAGATACTGAAGCTGAAGCTGAAATACTTTGGCCACCAAATGAGCAGTTCAATGTGTCTGTTCATGGAATTGCTTGTGGAGCGCAGGCTTCAATGAACTCAAGCAGATGGTAGCATGGTAGATTATTTTTATGTTGTGGTGTCAGTGTGGGTAGAGATTAAGAATCGTGGTATTCAACTGGATCCTGGAAAAAAGGAGTCACTGGAAAAGACCCTGGTGTTGGGAAAGGTAGAAGATAAAAGGAGAAGTGAGTAGCAGAGGATGAGATGATTAGATAGTATCATTGATGCAGAGGGCATGAGTTTGGGCAGACTCCGGGAAATAGTGGAAGATAGGGGGGCCTGGCGTCTATTGTCCACGGGGTTGTGAAGAGTCAGATTTGACATAGCTACTGTACAACAACAAATATCATGGGGAAATGCTGCAATTTCCAGCCACTTGGTTCTTGGTTAGAAACATAACAGAAACATAAGATTCTGTCCATCTTCACTTTAATCAATTTACCACATTTCCTTCTGTGATTAGGCACCTAAATAGTCACAAGCTGAAATCCATTGTCCAATAACTAATTTAGCAAGTGAAAGAAAATAACAGTTTCTCACTGTGAGTTAGATGCGACATCATAGTATAAAAACTTTAATTATTTTTTTTTGCAAATCAAAGGAGAAACAAAGATAGACCAACTTACTCTCTGGAGTTACCATTAAATTGACGAGAAAAGCAAAAAAAAAAAAATCCACAATAGTTCTGCAATACTTTTGTTTCCGCCAACACATTTTTTTCTTTTACTGCGCACTCTACATATTTCATTTGTAGTTTTTGACGACATGAACGGATATAATTTCTCATATTGAAAATTATATGTGAAATGTATAATTATTCATCACACCACTTAGCTTTTTAGCCTTGTGAGCAAATGCAGAAAATAAGAAAACCAATGAAGAAAATTAATGCTTGTCTTTGCAATGGATTAGAATCTGTATTTGGTCTAGGAGGAGAGCTTCATCCACTACAGAATGTCATCTGTAGAATCCAAGAGGAGAGCTTTTTCTGTCATGACACCCTCCCTTGTGGAATATCAATCAGAATAGAGCTGGAAGGGATCTTCGAAGTCTTCTAGTCCAACCCCCTGCTCAAGCAGGAGACCCTATACAATTTCAGACAAGTGACTGTCGAGTCTCTTCTTAAAAACCTCCATGGTGAAGCACCCACAGCTTCTGAAGGCAAGCCATTCCACTGGTCAATTGTCTTCACTGTCAGGAAGTTTCTCTCTAATTCCAGGTTGCTTCTCTCCTTGATTAGTTTCCATGCATTGTTTCTTGTCCTGCCCTCCGGTGCTTTGTAGAATAATTCGACCCACTCTTCTTTGTGGCAGCCCCTCAAATACTGCTATCCTATCCCCCTCCTTTTTTTCTCTAGACTAGCCAAACCGAAATCATCCCCCCCCGCTCCCCCCTCCCCGGGAAGTCAAATCAGACACAACCCTATTGGCCTTTTGCAAGGCCTTAAAAAGCATGGCTGTGTTACCATGGAAGTGTAATGAAAACCGTAAAGGTGTTTCACTGAGTGTAGATTTATTTTTAGACCCCAGTTGTGAATATTGCTAACTTAATTGTATTTCTATATATTTTTTAATATGGTTCGATTACTTTTTAAATAGTTGTAAGCAACCCAGAGGTTCTATAAATTGAACAAAGAAATATATGGAGAGAATTTTTACCGAGAAAAGCTCTATGCTTCACCTCAACCCAATAATATGGACAAAAATCAGTTCAGCCATAATACAGAGTTGTAGATAAAAGTTAGTAGGGCTGGGTGATGCATTGCATTCAATTCCAAAAAGGGTTGGACTATGTGGGGCTGTAAACATAGCATCTCTCTGCAAGTCTTAACACCATTCACACCTTTTCCGAAGCATATGGGGCAGCATTTAAAAGTAACCATGCAGCTGCTTTAAAGATTTGCAGACATACAGGTGCTATGTTTGTGCTCTCAAATGTGCTGAGGCAAATTATTTTGAAAATTGTTTTAACGGGTAATCCTCAGATTATGGCAGCAATGGCGATCAGGATTGCGGTTGCTAAGTGATGTGGTTATAAAACGTGGTATCACATGCCTGCATCGCAATGGCAATTCTGACAGTCCCGATTGCTGCCATAACCCAGAGATGTGCGGGTCATTAAGCAAGAAGTGGCGAGAGTAAAAGGTAAGAGATGCTGCAGGCAGGCAGGCAGGGAGGGGCTTGAGAAGCCCTGTGCAGGCTGCACATGAGTCAAGGGAGGCTGGAGGAGAGCTTTGGAAAGTCAAAGAAGGCTGCAGGTGGGCAGGAGGTTTGCTTCAGGTGGGAAAAACTTACTGGAGTGATTTGCAAACCTCCCAGCCTGTAATGCATTCTCCATTGACTTTGTTTGTGGGAGACCAGCAGGGAAGGTCACAAACGGTAATCATGTGATCTTAGCTGCCTGTGATATAATTGCAAGCTGGGCACCTGAGTATCCAAATTGTGATCACATGACCACAAGGATGCCGTGATGGTTGGAACTTCAGAAACTGGTCGGATGTCCATTTCTTTTCAGCACCACCATAACTTTGAATGGTTGCTGAACAAATGGTCATCAGCCAAGGACCACTTATATGTTTGAAGTGCTACACAGCTGTAAAATATTTTTTTTAATAGGAGACGGAATGATGATTTGTTAAGTAAGGGATGAACGTCCACAATATCAAACAATCTCTCTAGAATACTTTACACACTTATCCCTTTCATTTTTGCATTCCTCATTGCTATCCTCCTCTTTGTAAAAGGAAACAGGAACTGACTGCTTGTTAACAAATCACATATCGCTCCATAAGAAATCATACCCATATTTTAACATTTCTGTCACCAGCTATTCTCGCACCCTCGCTATTTTTAACATTCTCACAGCATTTATGACTTCCTTTTCATCATTTTTATTGGATACTGCAAATTACTGAGTTTGTTCCATCTTCACTTTTCAACATATCACTATTTATTCCCATAAAAATGTCTAGAATAGTCCTTTCTACATTATCTTGCTTCGGTTTCATTCCAAATCATCTCATCACTTTTATTATTACTCCATCCACCCTGCTAGATACTTGCTTAATTCTCTTCACTCTCTTCCCCGACAATTTGCTATTCCCTCTGCTACAACTCTGTATTTTCACTGACTCTTTTAAGCTTAGCCATTCTTTGATTGCTTTGATTAAATCCTTTGCAATAATCCTTTTCTGTACAATTGAATCTCTTGTCATGTTTTGCAGCATTCATTTTTTTCTATACATTTCTTTTCTTTATTCATCAATGGTGATGTCAAGATGATCTTTTCACCTGCATCATCTGGACCAGGTTTTTGGCTTTTCATAAAGGGCAGATCTTCCTTATCTTATGATTTTTTTTTTATTCAAAGAGCTCAAACACATCTTTAACCAGGAAAGAAATTGGCTCATGACTGAGCAACTTTGGCTCATGGATGGATAATCAAATGCCATTGTTTGTTGAATTGCGGAACTGATCCTGACTGGCCTCAGGCATCAATCCATCTATTTAGCCAAAGCAACCCTAATATTTCATTTACCTTGTATGCACTTTTACTGATCTCATTTTCTTTTTGACTGCCTGTTAGTATTCAACCTCTACTCCTCTTGGTTACCATACACAACAGCTGTTATTGGTTTCTGTTACAAGATATTTTGTAAAACAGACGGTAGCATTGCAGAAAATCTGCTAGCATTTTAAAACTGTTTCTGCAATGCATATTGTTTTCCATTTTTGCAGCAAAATCGTTTTTTCAAATTTATTTTTGAAAAATAACAAATATTACATCAGCACAGCCCCACTTAAGTTTATATAAGATCATTCCACCATCAAAAATAAGATACTCCATCACCTTCATAAATGTTGTATTCAGTACTCAGGTTAGGTACTTTGACCAAATTTTAAAAATGATGAATAAAATAAATTTAAGAAATTTTATAAGAACGTATGATTTAATTGATCAGTACCATACCCCTTGATCAGGAGATTAATTGGACTTGAAGAGGACTTAAAAATTTAAGGACTCCCAGATGTCAGCATAGCACTGAGAGACAGACATTCTGTTAAAACTCTGCCTGTGAAACTTTGAGAAAAACTACATTGATTGTATGGACAACCATTTAGTCAGTGTACACTCAGTAATCATGTGAACACTGTCAAAACATTTGTAAATATGTAAATATAGTTTTATAACAGACATCATAAAACCGGCCAATGCTAGACATTTATAAATAGGCTGTTAGAGAGTGACTCTTTTTTAAAATGATCTTTTAAGATTAACTGTTTTATTATTTCAATCTCCAGCACTGAGGCAGAAACAATTTAATTATGAATAAACATCCCTAATAGATGGCTGTTTTACCCCATAATTTTCATTTTAACTGACAATAGTTTTCTAGTTTTCATCAAAAAAATATTACACACTAAGACTTCATCAAATTAAATCATACTTTAAACCAGACAAAAGGTTCCTGTAATCCTGGGATTTTAAGTGCTTTTTAATATATATCAGCACAATTTTAAATACATATGGCATTTTGAAAAAAGAGAGAAAGTGATGTTGGTATATAATAAACTGTATGAAGGATAGCACATACAATTTTAAGAGAAATAAACAATATGGCCCCAATCTCACCCGTGCCCCTCTTAAAGCTTCAAACCTGACAGAATATTAAATGTAAATTTCATAAGATTAGCATTTTTAAGAAATCTGAATTATAATACGCTCAAAATTTGAACCAGAACAAATAATAGTAAAACAAACATTAGTGGATGAGGAGAAATGGGGAATATGCTACTCGGCTTTGTCTTGTCTATCCCAACACAACCTCTGACTGCAGAACTTTGGCAGAAAATGCGTTGACACAGGATCCCCTAAATTGAGAACTTTGCACAAAAATCATTCTGAATTGTGAAGAAATCCCTATAAATACAACTAGCCTCCAACTGTGGAGCCCATGATTCCACTGTATGCATGATAGGAGGCAATATAATATAAAAATACCTGACCAGCAAGTACGGTATTTCACTCTCACTCCCATCCTTCCACTAAACTCCAATTGTATGAGGGCAAGGTCTCTTTTTATGATGATTAAAAGACTCTTATTTGAATCTTGCTTCCTACTGACCCCAACTGTGGATTCAGTGTTGAATGCCCTCTCTATATAAATTGTTTAATATCTACTACTTCTCGCGGGCTGAGGAAACCAAGAAGGATCTCTAAGTTACTCTTTTCCTATCATTCTTTTAAAACCTTTTAAAATGGAATCATGTTTTCAGAGTAGGCTTTTGTCATTTAATTAAAGAAAAGAGGAATGAAAAAGAATCAATAATTCCAGCTCTTCAATCTCCAGGGAAGAAAAACTGACAGTGAAACAAGTTAAAGAGGAAGTAAATCAAACGCTATCCATCAACATTCCTTCAACTAGGATTAATAAAAAAACCCCAAAGTGAGCAGTTAAATTTATCACAAGAAAATGCCCATGAAACCAAATGTGCAATATGTACATACCTACCAAAAAAGCTAGCAGCAATTTCAAGCCATGCTTGGGGATGATAGGGCTGTGCATACCAAGAAAATTGGAGTCTGTAGAGGCCTTGATGCTCTCTGAGCCTGGTTGTTTGCTTCATTACCTGACTAGGTATCATCACCAATGCTAAAGAATATGGGGTTTATTCCCTGTTTATATATAATAGCTTGCCCTACCAGTGTTGGTGGAGATGTGATTTTCTTCTTGGTAGTTCCTTAGGTATTGTTTTCTGCTTGACTGTTTGTCTGGTGTTAATCGCTGCTTATCTGGGTATAAGCAATTTTCAGCTTGACAGAACTTGGGGTAGATAAAAAATCCTCTTTCTTCTGAATTCCATTGCCTGCTGGCATTGTTTGCTGAATGTCTCTTGGTCCAGCATGTGAATAAAACACACACACTCACTCTTTCTCCCTCTCTCTCTCCTTCCCCCCCTCCCCCACCCTCTCTCACACACACAACATGCTTTGTAATATTTGTATTTTAAAGATGTTTAATTAAATATGGAGCTATGTAAATATGAATGTACTAGGAGGTGAAAGACTAAGGAATTAATGAAAAGGTTGGGGCAGTGCAGCAAAGCTTGTAGTGGCTAGGTTTTCTGCTTAGTTTGGCATAAGGCACATTGGGATAAGGCACCTATTTTGAACTTGGGTCTGTAATTGTTGGGATCTGGGAATGGAAGTGGGCATCGGGATGTGGGTAGCTTATGGTGAACAATTCTTCTGGCTCCTGAATACTTGGGAAAGGAACAGTTGAGGACAGTGCTGAGATCTGCTCTGAAGAGTAAGTGTGGTTAATGGAGTGGACTTTCAGGGGTTGGTGGAAGACGAGTGTGAATGCACAGATTCTTTGGCTTGGAAGGAGATTGAGGGCTGGAGAAGAAAGGGCAGGCAGTAATATTAAGGCTACTCTCTTAGGGTCCTGGAAAGTTCTTAAGGATTTCTATCATAGTTTGATTGCTCAGGTTTGGTTTGGTTTTTCCTCCAGTGCTATTATTATTTCTTACATTCTGTTGTTTGGTTTTTAACCATACTTTGGATGTTGCAAGGCATCCAGAGTCTTTTGAAGTGGGGCAGCTGTAAAAGATTTAATTAGTAATATGCAATGCTTAATATTCTTTTATAAAACCAGATTGTGTTGGATGGATTACTGAGAGTAATTTATCCTGAAGTCTTCCTGCCAAGTCTGCTCTTTGAGGTTTTGCTCTCTTTTCATGATATCTCTCCTGAATAAACTTATCTGAATCCTTCCATGTTTCTCTATGGTGATAACATTTGGAGGTGAATAATTAATATCGGCTTTTATCCAGTAAGACTGGGAATGTCTGTTAAACAAAATAATAACCAATATAATTTGAAAGTATGTGCCGTTATTAACAATATTTCATCCTATTTTAAACATCTTGAAGCAGCTTAACAAAGTAAGAAAATTGCCCTCTAGATTGTATGCAATAAATCAAAGAATGCACTTCTACATCTGAAACTGGGGTATTTATTTATTTAAACCGATTGTTTTATTTGGAAGATTTTTAATATGCCATATAGTTTTCATATATAAAATCTTAGTAAGATTTGTAATGCATTGTTTTAATGCATTTCCCCTGTGATGAAGTATAACTATAATTTACAGAGAATGAAGTATAGGTTCAATTATTTTGTTTGAGTTTTATGATTGAACAATTAAATAACTTGGAAAACTTACTATAAATGAGGAGCACTCACTATGGAGATTTAGTAGCCTAGGTGGCGCAGTGGTTAGAGTGTTGAACTGCAGGCCACTTCTGCTGATTCAATCTAGCGGTTCAAATCCCA
>JANHFL010007223.1:587283-602385 GCA_032468155.1 Oxyrhabdium leporinum | reverse complement strand
TGGGGGGGGGGGGGCTACATTTGGTGTATAAGATGCACCCAAATTTTCATCCTCTTGGTGAGGGGAAGTGCGTCTTATACTCCGAAAAATACAGTATATTTTTATATAGCCTTATAAGTGCCCACATATGTATATTGTACCATTGGTTGTTTGATTAAATTTCTAGGCTTCTCATGTCTTCATCAAGTGACTCTGAGCCATTATTGGAATTCTGTTACAATATTCTTCATTATTTAGCAATTAATAGAAATAGCACAGAAAATTAAGCATTTCCATCTTAGCAGTACAACATGATCAAATATTACTTTTATTATCCAATTCAGTTGGAATATGTGGGCTGGAAGATAAATAATTGGTAAATTGTATTGTTTCCATGAGACAATATATATGAATAGCCTTCCAGTTATCATCCTGAATTAAACACTATTGTAATCTTAAGTGTCCTAGCTGCTAAGGATCAAAGCTATTTTTCTAGGAAAATGCAGGTTGGGCAATATTGAGCAATGCCTTCAATCCATTTGTGGGAGAGATTTAAACAGGAACTGGTTTCAAGGAATATTTATCTCTTGGCCTGTATCCGTAGTATAATCCTCATTCACTCATTCTAAGTGACATTGCCTCTATCTAATCCTTACAAATTAATATTCAACATTTTGTGGAAGGACAAATCCACTATAGAATCTGCTTGCGTTAAAAAAAGTACATATAAATATTTTTCTGTATTCCAAATAGTCTCCTTTGTATATAAAAACCATCATAACTGTTCAGTAGTCCTTATTTGCTACCATGCTGATCACCACAAAATTGTTTAGTATTCAGAGAGACACCAACACCAACACCAACATTTCTATCTGGCGTGGAGCAAGATCATATTCTCTGAGTCTGGAGGACTTGAGTAGAAAAAAGGCAAAATATGTAGGGGGAAAAGGGACATTTTTAAACATGTCTCCTTGATTTGTGTATGTATGTGTTAGTGTATGGACGCAGGCATGCATGTTTCTTCAAGTCAGTTTTGATTCCTAGGGACTACAAACATTTTCTTTGCAACTTTTTTCAGAAGGGTTTGCCATTGCCTGATTCTTATGGCTGAGAGAAAGAGCCTGAACCCAAATTACCCAACTGCCTTTATATCCAAGTCAGGATTAGAACTCATGGTCTCCCAGTTTGTAGCTTGATGTCTTAACTACCATCACAAATTGGTTCTTCTTTGCTGTCCTACATAGTGTTAAAATTACTCGTTTTTGAGATTAGCTGTATGAAGGAAGAAGTTTCTGTAAAATTAGAAGGAACCATATTCTTTCTTCCACATTACCTGATTGGAACAAACCCTTCTAGTGTGGAGAGAACAATTCTTTAATTGTAGTGGTGCACTTGCCACCCCTGATACTGTCCAAACAGACTGTTAACTGGTTGTGGACTTGAACATGCAATTTCTTCAGTCTCTACTGTTTTTCAGATGAGATTCCTAAACTGTCAGAAAGAACTCAAATTCTGTGTACCGTTGTATGGTTAATTTCATTTTAATTTACAAACTAATGTCTATGTTTATATTTGGAGAATCCTGAGAGGGTACAAAAAAGCCCCAGAGCCTTTTTGTGATGATCCTGTTGCCAAAGATCAAACCATTTAACTTGTGTATGAGAAAGATGAATCATATCTTGTTTACTCAAAGCCATGATGATATTTAGCAATGCTGCCTTTCGGTTGATATCCCAAGGGCTCATATAGTGCATCATAAATTTGAAACTTCTTCTGTTTATAGTGCCTTTCGTATATTCTGATGGTAGCTGTTGTGTAACTTTTGTCATGTTTAACTGTCTCTCCTCCCTCCTATCTCATTCCACCGTTGTACTTTCTATGCTTCACTGCCAAAACAGGCAGCTTGCCAGGAAATTGTGACTCTTACAGCTGCATTGAAAGTTAAGGGTAAGACATATAGCTAGAGAGATTCTATTCCAAACGGAGATGTTATTGAACAGTGATATCCTGTAACTTATTAAATTAGCTGCAGATCTGTGTTCTCTAGCACTGTCTAAATAGATACGTGGCATATCCCTGTTTGTTTCACGCATAGTGCTATGCTGAAATCCAGCCAGAAAAAAGCAAAATTGCTTATATATGGGGGGAAAAGAGCCTTTTAAAAAATAGGTAATGTGGATTTGACAGCTACCAATTTTACAAGAAGAACATCCAAATAAGATGATGAGGTAAGTTTGTTAGTGCAGATATATGATAGTTTGACCTTAAATGTTAACGGTTTGGAATCCAAATGTTCGTAATTGTAAATTGTCTTGTATTAAGACTAGCTGTTTAGATAATACTTGCATTTTGGAAGGGAAATCTCTGAGGTTAAAAGCAGTTAATAATGCTCTATCTTTGGATATATTTGTTCATTTTTTAAATATTTAGCATACCTCATAATCCTGTACAAATGAAATGTTATTTTAATCTTCTTTATAAATCTATAAAGAAAATCCAAGTAGTACCTAAAGATACAAAAAGCCTATTAGTGACTTTGTATTGTATTTATTTCATTAATGCAGAAAGCATTATTCCACAAGTTTGGATTGACTAATTTCTCTGAAATCTTTCAAAAATGTAACTGTAATTTGTTAACCTTGTCTTATGATAGAATGCATATTTTCAGTACTTTATTTAATAAAAATAAATAAATTACTTTTCTAAAGCATATTTCCCAAACAAGTAATTTCCTTCCTTCAGTTATGTATTTAATAGTAGGGCAATTTAAAAAAAATGCAAGTTCTTCAAAATATTTTTCTTTAATTTTTGAAAGACACCAGAAATAACTGAATTGCTGTATTGAAACTGCAATTAGATTAGCTAATTGTTCAAGTTAGTGCACAGTACAGTAATGAGAGGAACCAAGCATCTGATGTTCATGTATTTAGTGTCATCAACAAATTAAGATCTGAATTTGTCAGAGTGATGCACTATTGTCTAGAATGGGCCTTGCAGGAAATATGTACTGAAATCTCTTACAAAGGTGAGCAGTGGCTGACTGGTGAATACATCATTGATTCTGGTAGTAAGCTGCAGTCAGAAGTATTTCTTATGCTGATTACTACAATTCTTTTAAATAAGTCTCTTGAGGGATAATATTTTGCAGAAGGATCTAACCAGGAGTGTCAAACTGGCGGCCCGCAAGCCGGATGTGTCACATGCAGGCCATGCCCACCCCAGCTCCGTGAATGGGAAAAACATCATGAAACATCACGTGACAGCAACATGGCTCCGCGAGTTTGGCACTTTTGTTTTAAGTTTTGGCTTACTCTAAATCTGTACATGAGAGAGTAAGGCCAAGAGGGAAATTAGAGGAAGTCTGCAAGCCCAGGAAAGTTAGGTTCAGATAAGTTGCCAAAGAGATCAGCATTTCTTAAATGCATTCAGAACCAAGGATAGACAGACATGAAGTTAAACTAAAGGCAAGTAGAGAATGCATGGACACAAGAGAGGCAAGTGCATGGAACGACAACATTGTGATATAATAAATAGTGCACTTACATGCTACTTATAGGATGAAATGTTAAAGGAGGAAAGGGAAGTTTATGGAGATTCTCAATCATTCAGGTCATGGTTGTCCCAAAGGTTCTTTTCAAAAGGCAACTGGACTTTTTTGGTTTTTTCCTTGGAAACATTTTGCTTCTCATCCAAGAAGCTTCTTCAGAACTGAATTGTATATTACAAAAACAATTGTGTGTATTTTTGAATATAAAGTTGCTAGTCCAGGGATTGGTTTAAATTAATTTAATGTACAGAATGCATTTTTATGCATTTATAAGGGACATAGTGGCTCAGTGGTTAGGATGTTGAGTCTTAGACTATTAAAGGTCCATACCTTGACAGTTCGAGACCTGAGTGCTGCCCGACCAAATGAGCTCCCATCACTTGTCCCAGCTCCTGCCAACCTAGCAGTTTGAAAGCATGCAAAGGCAAGTAGATGAATAGGTACTGCTTATAAGCATGCAGGAAGGTAACAGTATTCCTTGTTTTGCCATATGCTTTGTGCTGCGGTGTGATGTCATACTGGCCAAATGAGTACCAAAACATCTGCGGACAATGCTGGCTCTTTGGCTTAAGAAACAGAGATGAGCACTGCTCCCTAAAGTCAGTCACAACTAGCAGGGGTAAAATTTTCAGGGACAACTTTACCTTTACCTTTTATGCATTTATATATCAGTGGAATTAGAGTGTAACTTCTGTGGCATTTTTTAAAATCAGAGATTATTTAATAATACAATGAGATAGGCTTGATTTTGAAATTTTGATTTTGAGAATAACTTTAATATTAAACAATTTATGTAATTAGTAGGCAAACTATCAATCCACAACCAGTATGCCACCTTTGTGGTAAATTGCTTTTATTTTCGTTGAGTTAAAAAAAATAAGCATTATTTTCATCCTTTTTTATTTTTGATTAGTATCTGCAATTTGTGTTAATTCTATTCGTACATATTATATGTTCATTTGAACATATTATATGTTCAAATGAAAAATCTGACTCTCTTAAAAATATTTTAAATGCAACTACTGCTGATAGCATCCAGCAATGTTATTGCATTTAGGAGATTAACAGCCCAGTTCTGTACAGTATAAAGTTATTCCCAGATGAGTCTACTGAGTCCAGTGGCATTTGCTCCGAAGTGAATGTGCTCAGGATCACTGTAAACGCATCTTGCTCATTTTGTCCATTGGCATGTTCCCTTAATAACTCTTGGATAGTTTGAAGCATATGTGTTCCTAACGCTGTTTACTCAGGTTTCATATCAACAATACTTACTATTGGTTTTCTTACCTTTTTTTGGCAGGGTTTTTGTGAATAGAAGTCTAGCCATGGAAAAAATAAAGTGCTTTGGATTTGATATGGATTATACTTTAGCTGGTATGTATACAATCTATGTTTCATAACTGAGCCTTATTGCTAACAAAAGCAAGAATGTCTTAGTATATTTTGGGATAGTAAGTGCTTATTTAAGGAACTACTTAAACTCTGTTTAAGCAGTTTATAGAGAGAACTAAAGGACAGATAGCAGTTGACTACATGCTTATTGTTTTGTATAAATCCTGTACATTTTGTTGAAGAATAAACATTCTAATACATGAACATAAATCATGCTCGCTTCTATCTGCCGATAATAAATCTTCGTTATTTTTATCCTGGATCACATAGTCTTTAGAGTCGTATTGATAATTATGTTTCTATCAAGGTGTTGCTTCTTGTCTCTTTTCTTTGTGGTGCTTTTTTTTAGAATTGACCAACTGATGTTTCTGTTCCCCCAACTAATGTCAGGCAGAGTTGACTGGAAAAGTAATTTTTCAAGAAGGGACATTTTCCTAGTATTTATGAATAATAGTTCATATTTACATCTGCTAGCATCAGCAGAGGATGACCAATTATCCCGAAGCTATTATTGTTGCTTATATCTCCTAATTTCAGTAATATTTGTCTTGACACTCAGTACATCTTGCAACCATTTGCATAATAGGTTGCCCACAAGTTGGCAAATAAATAAATGGTTATGCTTTTTAAAGACATTTAAGTAATTGATAGTAATTCGTGTTTTGCAGGTTGGGCACAAAAATTGAGTGTGTATTCCATTTTGGAAATTTTAAATCAGTTATTAACTTTTATGGTTATATGCCCAAAGACGCACATATTACACATATGTTGTTACAATAATCCCTGTTCTTTGTTTGATTTTTTTTTTCAAAGGAATAAAAACAATTTTAGGTATGCATAGCATTTTAAAGCTATTTTAAAGTAGCATTTCAGGTTATAAGATTGAAAATACTTATATGTGCCTGGCTCTCTCAATAAAAAATTGCTATGCTGTAATTTGTTTCTGTCATGTTGATAATTCTGTATACACAATGGAAAGAAGTAATTTGAGGTGTTTTGTAATCAGTTGTGTAATAATAGTGGAGAGGAATAACTTCTCCTGTCTGTGATTCAGAATCCATTGTGGAATTCCAGCACCGATATATAACTTGATGACTGAGTAAAAGTAGAGCATTTTACTAGCATTAGGCCAGGACTTTATTATTATTATTTAGATCTTACCTGTAGTGTTTGCTCATATTATAGAAGCAGCGCTTTTAGATTAGGAGTTTGACAGGTCTCTTTTGAGAGTGTCTTTTACAGTCAGTCACTCGAAACCATGGTGTCAACATGAAGGTAAGCAATGATGAAAGCCCTGCTTTTGCTACTACTGTAGTTGACACTGCATTATTGACTAAGTCTAAGACCTCATTTTATGTATTTGGCCATGCAATAGTTATAAGTGTGTTAAATGTTACATTTCGGAGACAGAATGTTCCAAGGAATTCTGAAACATTCCATTCTTCCTCCGGACGGTGCTGATTCAGCTGCTCTGGAAATAGTCCTGCAATTGTTTGGAATTGAAATGTGTTTTCAAGATGTTTCTGGCTTCTAATATCTTGCTGTTTAAGAAGATGGTCAAAACACATCTGTCTTTCCAAGCTTTAAATAATTAATTATTGTAAACAATTGTTTTAATTTCATTTTTTTTAAAAATTGCTTTGATTTTAATTGGGTTAATTTTATTTTCCAGACATATAAACTGATAGAAGTAGCTTATGGTCTGGAAGAAAAATGGAATATTTTGCACATCCCTAACATGTTGCAGCAGTCTTGTGAATAAGCAGTTTATATTTCTAGTTTCTCAATACCTTCAATTGTAACTATACCACAGGTATTCTTGTGGTATTTGTATCACAGGTATATGTCAATCCAATAGGATTGAGTCGAGGACAGATTTCATTCAAATTGTAATTACAAAAATCACTGGATTACTGGAATAGTTGCAGAAATGGTCTGAGTAAATGACTGTTATTCTAAAAGATTAATCGAAATCAATATACTCATTTCAAAATTTAGGAAATTGTGCCCCCTACGTAATTGTCATCTATCCTGTAAATTTTATCTAGATATATTAATACTCAGGGGGAAAAGAAGAAACCATTTTATACCATTTTTTTTCTTGCTAGACCTTCCTATTTGTCATTTTTTTGATCCTAGGAAGATAACATCTGTTGCCACTTACACTGTGCATATAAGGTAAATAAATAAGATGTAAATATACAACATTGGCCTATTCCTTTCCCATTTTGAACCATTTAGTTGCTTTATATTGCATTTTGATGGAAGGTTCCTGGTTATTATAGTAATTTTCAATAGGCAAATGAGGTTTCTGGTATTCCATGTTTTTAAGGACCATACATGTTTCAGACTATCCTGTGAAAAGCCATTGTATAATTAGTAAAACAAAAACAGATATCTTTTTGGATCTCTCCCTTTTTTCATTTTCCATTGGCTATTAGCCAAATGATCCTGGGTGCCATCATCTCTTCTGAATCCATTTGTATATCTGGAAGTTCTTGTTCCATGTATTATTAAAATCTGTGTTACAAAATATTGGGCATTATCTTATTGGGATGTTGAATTAATGCAATTGTTCATTAGTTATAACATTCCTTAACATTACCTTTTTGTGGTACTCAAACATAATGGATTTTTTTCACTCCCTTGGCCACAGTTGTTTTCCATACTTGTTTACAAACTTCTTTTCTGCATCCTGTTATCAGATTTAAGAGCTCTGCTGATATTTCGCCAATTCCTGTGGCCAATTTAACTTCACTTTATAGAATATCTGGTTCTAATTCAGTGATTAAACATAGTAACATCTTAGCTAACAAACATTTTGTTTGTATGGATAGTTTTCAAGGTTTCTGAAAAAGATAATTGCAAATCTATAAGATATTGGCATTAAGTCATTTTTAATTGCAGTAATTGATCAAATATTAAAAAAAACCAGATGATGAATGAAAAAATACACAGATACTTTAAAAGTTAAATACAGAATTCTTGATTTAACTACACTAATTTCAGATAATGTGTTCAATGCAAATTTATAATGTGGCACTTATCAGTATGCTTTTGGCTGTTGGTGTATACCGAATACATAGCAACATTAATGGAATTTTGGAGATTTTCCAGTACTTGACATACTTTTCACTGAAACCTTGAATCCTGAAATCACTTAACTATCTCCTCTCATCTGTAGCTCTCTGTATTAAGGACATTCTGCCTGCCCAGGAATCCCTGTAGTCCATTTTGTATTGTTCAAGAATATCCAAAGCCAGAAAAGCTTTTCAGGATGTTCAAGTTAACTATAGGAGAAGAGTTAGCAACCTGTAAAGACTAGGAGTCTTTAATTAAGCTTAGAGCATGAGATCACTGTTGAAAACTAGAGGGAAAATGAATATGGACTAGCAAAAGAACAGTGAAGGGCTGAGAAACAAAGTCGTTCAAGTAAAGTCATTTTGCATCTGGCACAAAAATAACATTGAACAACTTACTAGCTAGGTCTGCAGAATTATTAATAAGTTAATTGAGGCTCCATTACAACATTGCTGCTTGGGAAGAAGAAGTATGTATATCTTATCAATTATTCTTTTAATTATGATTTTTATGAGGATAATTACTGATTGTTGTATATGTTGCTGATTTTTTAAAAATATGTAACTTTTGAAGTAGAACATGAGGAAAGCTTTCAAATGGAAATATTTAAATGTATGTGTTAAATTAAAACATGTGGAATATGATAGCAATAACAGGAGGGTGTTCTTTTGGGGGGGTATACTGTTATAGTACTGGCCATCTATAGAAGGATAGAGTCATGATAGATGAAGTTCTTATTGCAAATAAAAATAAGTCTAGAACAAATAGATAAAATCCTCTATATAAAGAGAAGAGCCTGTGGTAATACAGTTTCATTATCCTTGTGACTTGCTTTTTAGCCATAATGGCTCAGGGTGATTTATACATAAATTTTATTTATTTTATTTAAATCTCACCTTTATTATTTATAAGTAACTCAAGGTGGCAAACATATCTATTCTTTTTTCCTCCTACTTCCCCAACTCTGTGAGGTGAGTTGGGCTGACAGAGAGTGACTGGCCCAATGTCAGCTATACTTCATATGTAGCAGTTCAGAAGTGGCATCAAAATTGAATGATACTTTGGCAGAAAAAAAGATAAAGTTGGAGTTAAAATCTGAGAAATGAAGGAATTTTAAAAATTGGGTAGTTGGGATAGAAACACAATCCTGAATGCCAGGAAATGCCAGGAAAAGAGCAGAACATGTCAAATTTATCAGGTAAAATATTTAATCTTTGCCATGGTGTCTGTTAGCAATATCGAATAGTCTTCCAGGAGACTACCTGCTAACTTTTTCAATATTATATTAGGGGGAAAAATTATGCTGTGGAAAACAGCCAGTTCTTTTTGCCAGATTTTGATAGTATATTACAAAGGAATGCTAGAGACCACATGCAGTCCATCAGTTAAGGGTTGCTGCTATTAAACTTAGCAGAGTTTGGTAAAAGCAGAACATAGTTGCCAGATTTGGTTTCAACAGAAATATTATTTTACATTTGTGTGATTAATTCTGATACTGAAGTTTCTCTTTGCTGCAGTTAAAAGGGAATAGGAATTGCTTTTGAGAGGGGACGGATATGTATAGAATGTGCTTGTTTTCACAGCTGGCTTCTAATCTTTATAGTAAGGTTAAAGAAGAGTCATCATTCCTTCTGCAGTAGCTAAAATAGCAAGAAGCATCTTCTGTAATTAAATGTTCTAAGTTTATGTGTTGTCTTCTTGCATATATAGTCACACAAGCAGCATATTTGAGTTTTATCAAAGGAATTGCTCTTATGTTTAGAAATATGGAAATA
Organism: Oxyrhabdium leporinum; assembly: GCA_032468155.1. Lineage (NCBI taxonomy): Eukaryota > Metazoa > Chordata > Lepidosauria > Squamata > Cyclocoridae > Oxyrhabdium > Oxyrhabdium leporinum. The sequence continues at coordinate 592,611 of JANHFL010007223.1, read as the reverse complement.
TCTCACTTATAATGCACTTCTTATATGAATTTTAGTATTTTACAATGTGCAGTTCATCACACGTTTACTCAGAAATGGTGCACAATTACTATAGTAGTCTAGCAAATTAGGGTTATCTTTCGTAATGTATCAGGTGATCCTTTCTTTGAAAAGTAAATATTATGAAAGCTGTTAGTTCATCTTCCTATTTCTCCTGTCTGTCGGCATTTCTCAATATACTCCTGCATTCATAAAAAATTTAAAGAGGTGGGCTGCTTCTTTAGTCATGTTTGACACTATTGCCCTTATGGCCACCACTCTAAGGAGTGGGCATTCTAAGTCCCTATGGCCATATGCAACCCGTAAGTTACTAGATCCCTTTCCAACCAAATTGCTAAAAAACAGCAGCATATTTTCCTCAATTATGAGAAAAAAAACATAACATTATTGTGAAAGCCACCAGATCTTACAATTTTAAAATGAAAAACTCCTAAACTTTCCAAATGGGACCTGCCCATTTTGCATAAAGTATATCTCTATTGCAACTCTTATCTTTTCCAGAAGTGTTTTGTCATCAGTCATCAGTCACCAATCATCAGGTTCCTGGGCTTCATATTTTTTTATTCTCAATATTATTTATTTAGCGTATGGCATATCATACATGGACTAGCAATATTAACATTTCACCTAGATTAGTAAAACACAATAAAATATAAACATTAAAAGTATCTATGTTCAAATACCAATGTCCAGGCCATCTAACCATTGAAGTGCAGCATTGCTTATATTAAAAACATCAGATACTGGACTAGTATATGTCCTCACTTTATAACCAGTCATCATGTGATCTGTAGTTTGATGTGGGACCCCGCAGTCACACTGAGGGGAGGATACTATGCCTCATTAATACAGAAAGTCTCTGCAGACAACGTGTGAGGTGTGAATCCTATTCAGAATTGTCCATTGGTGGCATGGTAGTTCAAAGCCTGGCATCTTTTTTGTGGAGTCAGTTATATGTTTTCCTATGTCAGGACATTCAGCTACCCCTTTGGCTTTCCATTAGGGATCAGTGTTAAAGTTGGGCAGATGTTGTACAAGTGCAAGTGGGGCTTTGCGGGATTTCAGTCTTCAGTCTGATAAATGAGAAAGGTCATGCACTGGTAAGAGTGAGTTATTCATATTTTTTCTGTGTTCTTAATTTATTTTGCTTGATACTTCCATAGGTTTTTGCAATCTATTAGCATTCCTTCACGTACGTAACACTTAAAATTGAATACACTTAAAACTAGAGATGAGAGTGGATTTTAGGAGGAGCGCTTCTATTTTACCACCTCTTACCATATTCAACAGCACAGTATCAACAGTAAAGTCCTTCAAATTTGGGGGTTCTTTAATGGACACTTAACATTGGAACCATCATTAAAAAGGCACAACAAAGAATGTTTTTCCTGCGTCAACTCAGGAAGTTAAGACTGCCCTAGGAGTTGTTGATACACTTTTACAGAGGAATTATTGGGTCTGTCATATGTAGTTCTATAACTGTCTGGTTTGGTACAGGACAAGTACCAACTCCAATGGGTAGTTAAGACTGCAGAAAGAATAATTGCAACCAGCCTGCCTTCATAGACCTGTATATCGTCCAGGTCAGAAGGAGGGCTGAGAAAATAGCTGTAGACCCTCCCATCCTGGACACAAACTGTTTCAGCTCCTTCTCTCAGGAGGGTGCTATAAGGTATTGCATGCCAAGACCAACTAGACAGGTTTTCCCCTCGTGCCATCACTCTGCTAAACACCTAATTCTCACACTGCTCTCTAATGTATTTACCCAAGTAGCATGACTGTAGCATTATTATTATCCTCCTTACTATCCTTATTATCCCCTCCTATTGGTATTATTATGACTATGATTTTCATTATTCTGCTGCTTTTTTGCATGTACACTGAGAGCTTCTGCACCGGAGACAATTTCCTTGTTTATTTAATCACACTAGGCCAAATAAAATATTCTATTCTGTTCTATTCTATTTCAATATTTATTGTAGCATATGTCTCAATAAATAGATGTATTATTTTCTTTCAGAATCCTGACATGAGTATTATATATGCAGTGCTATTCTCTTTCCTTCCAATGTGCACTAAACTGGCTTTTGTGGTAGAAGAAATTGAAAAAAAGTCTATTTTAATTAAACCAGATCATATAGAGCAAACAATGACCTCAAGTTGATAAGTTAATGTTTTATTATACATTCTATATTGTTGCTGAAGTAACATTATGTATTGGGGTCAAAGATCTAATTTTTAAAAAAAATCTTCATAAGAGCATAATTCATACAAACACATTACCTCCTTTGTGATAAAGCCTCTTGCAAATTTTCTGTGTTTGAATCTAAGAGCATTTTGTCGTTTGAATATGGGATCTTGCCTATAGATCATCAAATATAAACTATGTCTCACTGGCTGGTTTTTGATTGTCCTCAAGCCAGTAGCTCAAGCAAGCATATTGGTGTTAATACATCACCACTGCTGTATTTTTGTAAAGTCAGTTTGATTCTTTCTTTTTGACAGGAGAGTCCAGTGTAACTCCTTCAAGACTGGAGTGACACTCTGCATCTGCCTCTGCCTCATGTGAGTTAAAATCTTGGCAGCAGTATATTGTGCTAGTAGGTGGAGCGGCTGCAGATATTTTTTTTTCTCCCCACAAAGGCTATTAATGTGGCTTCTGTGCCTGTCTTAACAAGTAACCCTAGCATGCATGAAAGTCCTGTATATATATTAATATATAGCTTTCTGTGCTTTGGGATTCTTTTATGAGTTCATAAGGAAACTACATTCTTTAAATGGTTACAATAGTTTTGAACACAGTGCATTTTATTGAATATTGCATTTGATAATTATCGAATCTGAAGATGCTGACAGCTGGATTGTGTTCTCCGCTTTGCTCCATTTCCCAAATCACCCCTCGCTGATCTGAAATTAAATTTGTTGCCTTGACTGAGGATTTCAGTGTATCTCTTGATAGGCTCGTGGACTTACTACACAATTGACTATGTGTAGCAGTATCTACTTCTTTTCACTATGCCAGTTGGGATTTCCTCATCAGGGTTTTCCGCAGTTTTCTTAGTAAGATTTCAGACATGATTTCCTATTGCCTACTTCCTAAGGCTGAGAGGAGTGACTGGTCCAAGGTGACTCAGCTGGCATAGGCAGGCAGACAGACAGAATTTCTATGCAGACAGATAATAAATTAATTTCTGTGTATTTCAGAGGTAGGTTGCCAGAAAAGAGAAGCAGAGCGCATTGCTCTCTTCTCCCTTCCAACTTTTGTGGATTTTTTTAAAAAAATACATTGCTAAAATAAGCATGTATTGATCTGGATTGATAGAAGACCCTGAAAATGGTGTTTCATGGTTAAGAGATTTTTAACTCCTACACTAAGTATTTTTTTTAGTTGCACAATAAATGCAAATGATTGCTTAAATAGCTAAGTGCATTAAATGCCTTAAATTGTCCAATTTTCCTTTAGGATTTAATGTTCTGTTGAAGCATTTGGGTTTGGAATCTTAATAGATTTCCTAGTACATATGCAGAAACTTATAAACTATTATTGAATAAATAGCTGTATTTAATATTAAATGCTCCTCTTTTAAAAAGCATACCCAAATACACTGAATTAGACATTATTCAGTGATCTAATTTGCTAGAGCTTTTCCTAATGCTCAGTGAACTTCATATTATAATGGTGAAACAACATGTGCATTAAATTGGTGAATATTAGTATGATGGGACAGTATATCTCCATGACACAATTAATTTATATAAAGAGTATAAATAATGCTTTTCAGAGTAATAGCATAAAATCAATTCCGTGCAATAAAATTGTAATCTAAAGTTGAGTTAAAGAAAGCAGCGAGAAAGATGGTGGAGGAAAATAAAGGTGAGGATAAACAAGAACAGATGAAAATTTATATAAACCATTTTTCAGAATGTGAAAAGAACTACTATTTTTTCTTTCTGTGGGAAAAAGTGGGACTTAAGAAAGCAGCTTGCACTTTTTCTCAGAAATTGTGTAAAGCTATAATTTGGGTAGTTTTTAAATGAGAGCTGTGTTATTGTACATCCTTGTGTATAATGTGCAAAATATTTGAGGTCGTATAAACCCCAAAGCCTCCTACGGGATTAATACATGTGGTTGTAAAAAATGGTTGGAAAGAGACTGCTTGGTTACAGTCGCTTCATAAATTGATGCATTGCATCAGATTTGATCTGTGAATTTCAGCTTGCCTCTATGCTTTCTTTTTGGGTCCATTTTGTGGAAAAAGTCAAGGTCAGTTGGTACTAACTGCTACAATCACCAACTCTTCACTTTTAATCCAGTGATTTGCTATTCTTATGGCAGACTTTAATTATGGCATTGGAGTTTAATTTTCATTTACTTTTTGATAGCCGATTGTGGGGTTAGACATCTGTGTTTGATGAGGCAATGATACAAAGGAAATTGGGTTTTTTCATCTCCTTCGAGATTGCTGCAATTTTTCTTTTTGTTTCTTTATGCTAGCCCATTTAGGGCCTATGTTAAAAATGTCATTTATTTTTTCTGCGAATGATCAAAACTACTGGAAAATACTTGTCCAATGTGTTTTGCAAAAGGACCTAATGATGATAATGAGGATTTTCGCTCTCAAAATGGAAGGAAACCAGTTTTCAGCATTTGTTCCATAAGCAATATGACTAAAGGACTTTTGTAAGCTATGAACTATATTTATTCTTGATTTGCTATTATAGCCCTTTTGAGAACAAAACTCACTTATTTTCCTCCATGTTTTGATGTAATATGTTTTATAAAAAACCTAACTTACTGGTATGTAATGAGGGGGAGTTTCAGTGTGCAAATAAAATCTTTACTATAAGTTTTCTATTAAATCTATTTCCCCCCCCCCCCGAAGTCTATAACACAAAATATATTTCATACAAGTGCTTCAGAGAAAAAACAGTAATTGTTAGCGTTCCAAGTAACAACCTTCAAAGAATAAGACTCCAAGAATTTCATCTTCCCAAAGATCCATTTTATTAGAGATGTCATATTGGCACATCTGGGGAAAACCTGAACCTGAAATTTCCAGGTTTCCCCTAACTCAAGAAAATCCAAAATCCAACCCCTGCACCCAAAAGTCCATCACATGGTCCAATCATCGTTACGTTCCAACTGGAGACTATCCCCAGTCATTCCCCTCCAGGTGCAGAGTAACATGTCCTTGACTTTCCAAGAAAGGAATGTTGTGGCTAATCTTCCACCGCTCCTTGAAATCCCCCCTCCCAAATTCCCAGGCACTAAATGTGGCAGCCCAGAAG
>JANHFL010007223.1:568940-587183 GCA_032468155.1 Oxyrhabdium leporinum | reverse complement strand
TCCTTGAAATCCCCCCTCCCAAATTCCCAGGCACTAAATGTGGCAGCCCAGAAGCTTCAAAGAAAAATGGCTTCTAAGCTGACAGTGATGAAATTCCATGGACAGAGACTTGAACCCTGAAAACTATATCAAGTTATCAAAGAAAAATAGAGAAATAGATGGTTTGGGTCAAACATCACTGTTTTGCTCTTCATTGTGTGATGCCAGGGTTTTATTTGAATTGAAGATTGATTTGTTTGATTAATCAACTTCACCAAAACAGATCAATGGCTGTTTACACTATTGGGCTGCACATGAATTTAGAGCTGTGCCTAGAACACAATAGTCATGATGTGGTGATACCAAATTACACAAAAAGATTCATAGAGTGTCTGCTGGATAGTAATGGATATTAGTAAACAACTACTGCTCTTTTCATTGGGGAATCTTGGATAACTTCAAGGAATCCCATATTTTCTGGAAATATTGTTTGAAAAGCATAAAATTAATAGCAAGAAAATTCAGGATTAAAATTTCATTATAATTTTTAAGGTTGCATCTTTACTATTTAAAATCTGAATTTCCTTTATATATTTCCATATAGTAGGTTTATTTATCATCATTATATAAACTATTGCACTTGAACAAAATTGTTGACAGTTTACGATATTTTCATAAAAGTTATAAAATCAAATAATTAAATCAAGAATGAATAAAATACAAGTTCTTCCCCATTTCTGGTAACAGCAACAGTCAAATTATAATGTTATTTAACATTGTATTGATCCTTTCTTGTTTAATCTGTATTATGCAATGGTTCAGAATTTACAATATTTCTTGATTTTCTTTGTTTATAAAAAATTCTCAGAATTTTATTTTATTTTTCTGCTGAAATACAATATTTTTTTCCTGTGCTTTATAACCTTCTTTCCTCTTTTAGAGTTAACTTATACAAGAGTTCTTCAAGGCAATACTAACTGGTGACTTCATGGATAAGTTCATGTAGTTTTCTTGGCAACAGTACAAAGATTGTTGACCAATCCCACCTTCTAGGATATTTTCTCATTTTTCTAGTTAATCCCAGTAGGGTTTTACAAGAACAAGCAAGGCTGGCTAGTTGTTGCCTTCTGTTGCAAACTGCAACTCCTCAGTCACAAATATTATAACTGACTGCTTGTAGATATCATGAATCTTTCAGAAAAAATAGCTCTGGTTACACATGTTCAGTCTGTGAAACAGTTCACTGCTTAGACAACATGGCACATGATGTCCTATCCTATAAACATATTTTGATTGTTTTGGGGCACCTCCTAAAAATTACCTGGATAGTTACTAAGTGTTTCCTGATGTTTCTAAGATTCTACACCTTTCTTGATTTAGCCAAGTAGAAATACTACATTGCTTCTGTATAATAAATGTAATGCTAGGGATTAATTGGCTTTCCATTGTAGAATTGACAGGACTGTGATTGTGACCCTTAACAGCATCTCTAGTCTATTGCTTTTGGGGTTCTTTCCTTTCATGGTTGTATGGAGATTGGGGGAGTATTGCTGGGCATTTGCAGTACTCAATAGGGGCTACAGATGTACTATGAGTTTCTCACACATTATCACTTATTTATTCTTTTTTAGTGAATGATTTTCCACAGCCAGTTGTTCCCTTTCCTCTAAAAACCTCTAGATTCAGTTAAGCTTTTATACAGTTTGGTTATACGTGCATACTCTGATCAGGTTTATAACATGGTCTGATGGAATATATACCATGTTTTTCATAACACATGTATTTATCAGTTGAAGTTATTTTGGGATGCTAGAAAGAACTGTTTTTTCTTAGAATTGGCAATTCGTGTATATATGTACTTGCTGTCTACATATCTCTGCAGGAGGAGCTGCTGTTATCAAAATCTATGGATAATGTGTGCTCTTCTATACATCAAATAAGAAGGCCACTTGACATAATACCATATACTGAACCATAAATAATGTACAGTCAGTTATGTACTACTACTACTAGAAATAGACATAGTCATAGAAAAAGAAGAAGCTAAGGGGCTCTGTAACTTTCAAATTCAAATAGAAAAGTACTTGGTACATAACACCCCAGACTTAACAATTTTCAATAAGAAAGTTAGAAATGTCTGGATGTGGCAATACTTGGAGACAGCAGAATAGAAGAGACATAACTGGAGAAAATCACAAATTACAAAGACCTGTAAATAGAAGTTGAAAGACTATGGAAAAGGAAGCAAAGATCGTCTCAGTAGTAATGGGTGCTTTGAGCACAAAACACTCAGAGCAACATTAAACACCATTGCCATTGACAAAAATCACCATCAGTCAATTGCAAAAGGCAGCTTTACTTGTAGTAGCTTATATCCTACGACTGTCAGGTCCTCTGTCGTGTCCTGCCATTCTTTTGGAAGGGGAGGGGGGAGGATGGCTTGCTGGCATTTTCCACATGCTTTTGCTTTTGCTGTAACCACTTGGGAATTAGGGAAGGGAATTGTCTTCGGAGATGGAGCAGATGCCTCCAACCAGTTCCAGCCTGATTCCAAGGCCATCATGCCCTGAGAATGAACTGTTATCTGCCTAGGCCCTAGCACCTCCACATTCTCAAAACAATTTTGCAGCATCACATTTGCTGTTGGTGGACTGGTTGGGAGGTTGGGTTTGGGGAAACCAAAGAATTGCTTTGTGTGGGACAATCAGATTCCGCCTGAATTGAATGCAACCAATTTCAGTAAATGTTCTTTTGATTCAACTTAATGGAGTCAAGAGTTTTGTTTTCCTTTAACACCAGCAAAAAACAACATCTGTCTATCTTAGGAAGGACTTGGAAGGTGAATAAAAATGCCAATTCCAAACTAAACATCTGTCTGACTGTGCAACCGATCATAAATAATATGAAGAATAGAATGACTGCAAGGTAAAGTAATGCATGGCCAATACATTAAAAAAATAGCAGGCAAAGCAGATATTAACAAGATCTGGCAATGTCTTAAGAGCAGAAAAATTAAAGACAAATCTGGAAGCCTTAAAAACAAATGGATGCAGAAGTATAATTGAGAAGGCAGCAATGAACAGCAAATGCCACCTCTGCAAAGAAGCTGAAGAAATAGTGGGCCACCTAGTTAGTTGCTGCAAGAAGATCTCACAGACTAACTACAAACAATCGCACAACAAAGTAGCAACAATGGTGTATTGAAAGATCTGTAAGAAATATCATTTACCTGCTTGCAAGAACTGGTGGGACCATAAAATTGAAAAAGTCATAGAAAATGAAGAAACTAAATTGCTGTGGGACTTTAGAATTCAGACCGACAGTACCTACAACATAACACCAAACTTAACAATTATTGATAACAAAGTCAAAGAAAGTCTGGATAGTGGACATGGCAATCCCTGGAGACAGCTGAATAGAAGACAAAGAACTGGAGAAGTTAACAAAATACAAAGACCTGCAAGTAGAAATAGAATGACTATGAAAAAGAAAGCAAAGGTAGTACCAATAGTAATAGGCACCTTGAATGCAATCGCAAAACAAATATAGCACCACTTGAACACCATCAGCATTGACAAATTCACCATCAGTCAATTGCAAAAGAGAGCTTTATTCAGAACAGCTTGCATTCTGCGATGATATCTCTAACACCATCAGACATCAACATCTGGCTATCCTAGGTCCTTGGGAAGGACTCAGTAGGTGAACAAAAATGCCAAATCCAGACTAAACATCTGGATGGTTGTATAACCAACCATAATAATTTATTAAACATGTGCCACTCAACTCAACAATTCTTGGTTGTTCACAACAAACACATTACAATAAAATCATTAAAGGTAAAACATGGCAAGTACAACAGTCCAGATGAAATAAACGAAGGGTCTCACTCTTCCTTGCCAAAGATCTGGGTCTTCACACCTCTTCTGAATAACTGCAAAGGGGACCATCTGGATCTCAGGGAGAACCTCGTTCCAGAAGGCAGGCAATGTTACAGAGAAAGCTTGTTTCCAAAGTTCTGATAGATGTCAAGACCCCCAGATTATGCACCAATCTTAAAAGGCAAACAGATACTTTACAATCAATACAATTACGGAAGTATAATACCTCAGTCATTGCTTTATGTCTGCTAAACTGTCTGTAAAGACTGGTAAAATTAATGAAAATTTTCTGATTTGCTTAGATGTGACATCTCTCTTGCTTTCTCTTTTGTATTTTCTAATTGGAATCTTCTCATCTTATCACAGTGTATAAATCTCCAGAATATGAATCCCTTGGATTTGACTTGACCGTCGAACGGTTAGTTTCAATTGGATATCCTCAAGAGCTGCTTAGTTTTGTCTATGATCCGACATTCCCTACCAGGTAAATAATTGTAATTTAAAGTTGTATTATTCTGTACAGTTTAAGTGGTACTTTTAAGCTTAAGGTGCTATAGTTCATATATGGTAAACTGCATATGTATCTTGCAAATTTAAGTTTATGTATTATCAAATAATGTGTCTTAAAATACAAATAAATAGAAGAGAACTGCAGAGCAGATAGGCATAAATATTCCTCTAGACTTATGTTTTGCCATTTTATAAATGTTAAATTTAATTTATGACAACTAAATGACTACTACTCACAAAATCATTTGGGGATAATATTCATGGATATCCAAGAATTTGTAATGATCTGTGTATTTCCTAAGGTGCTTTCTTGAGTGTATCGGGACTGACACATTTTGCACATTTCTCTCAGACAATTCTTTGTGCTATGTTGGAGACTTCTGAAGTTGCTCTGGGCTTTGGGAAGAACTTAATGGGACTGAAAGCATCATAGTTGGCCATCTGACAAGGATACTATACTTGTGGTTTCTGGCATTGGTCAGGAGTAGGATTAGAGAATCTCCAAAGACCCTTCCAATCCTTTATATTATGTAATTCTGTGACCCTTTCCCTGAATCTTTCTTGCAACATTGTTAGAACATACAGTGCATTTAGTAAAAGTAGGTAGTGAGGGAGAATATAAGCCTTTTTATAAAATGTATACTTCAAAAAGCTTCACATTTTGATACTTTTTATTAGGATCACTTCTTTAATTGTTAATGATGATTTATGTAAAACCTTTGAGATGCTGTTTAATAGGGAAATATTCCCTGATAAAAATACGGTAGAAAAATTCTTATATCATATAATGTACAAGAATAAACATGGGAATCAAGCCTTAATCATGAGAAAGTGAAAAAAAGAAAGACAAATCTATTTGTCCAGATTGTTTTCCCCAGTGAATACTTTACATTTTTCTAAGAAGCATCCAAAGTTTCACAGTATAATGTGGGCAAAGATTACAATCTAAACTCATTGTGAATCACATCAGCAGTCCCAACCTTTTGGGCTCCAGGGACTGGTTCCGGGAAGGGTGTTTCTTCCACTGACTGGGGGGGGGGTGTGGTTTCGTGCATTGCCTGGATCCCACGTGTGCAGGGATGGGTTTTCATTTGCTCGCCTAGCCCAGTTCTTGGCAGGCACCAGACCGGTGTGGTCTATGGCCCGAGGGTTAGGGATCCCTGAATTACACCATTCCTACACTATCTCTATGTGAAGTCCACTTGCATTTGGTCAAGCCATGTAGTTCTACTGTTGGCATCAGACTAAACAGTCATAGTTCAAATCAGCAGTATGCATTTAGTTTTTAAGCTTATTTCCAAATGTAGTTGGATTTCTCCTTACTGATTACAGAATGAAAATTTTAGCTGTTGCAGTTCATTATAATTTCTTAGTTTGATTGTCGTGAACTGCTCAGAGGTGTTGAAAGGCAGTATACAATTTTAATCAATTATTATTATTAGGTCTGGTTATTAATGCCTTGTTCTCGCAGACCTGGGACAAACTACACATTGCAGAAAATATGCTCCACTCTATTTTCTTAAATCACAGTCTCACCTTTCTCTCAGTATTGTTGACTTAACATAAAAATTAAACTCTTTAAACCTTGAACATTCTATGCCTATCTTTCTACAGCAACTATTGATGTAGAGCGGGGTCTGAGAAATGCACTATAGGATAATGTCACATCATGGGTAAGGAAAAACCATGACACATTAATGGCAAGGAAGGAGGCCTACAGAGCACATTAAATGAATTGGCAATGAAGCTAGAGAAGAAAGAATAGGCAATCTGAAGTCTTAATTCATAGCCACACCCAATGTAGCAGTTTACTTTTTTCAGATATCCAGCCTCTTTTTCAAACATTGTTCAGCCAATTGAGGCTACTTTGATAGAATTTAATAGAGGGATAAATGGAAGGAGGGGACAGATAATTATCAAGCTGAGGAAGCATTATACATCCCTCAATAGTATACCTCATTAATTGTCTAAATTTAATATATTGTATTTACATGTAATTAGGATACTGTTGCACTGAAACATAAAAAGAAAGTTCATAGTTATGGGTACGTTGACTTTATAACTTGTTCTAATCAAAGCCTTCCTGGTAAGCTGCTAAGCATCTAATATTTCATTGAGATTTTAGTGTTTATATAACACTTAAATGTGTACTGTATTCATATTGATTGTATGTGCACATCATATTCAAGCATGCTTTAGGAAGTTGTAGAAAAACTTCAGTGAATGTTGGCTCACAAGGTCCCTCTTATTCTTCTGGGTGGCCAGACATTAGCATAGGGTGTGGCAACTTTTGTTTAATAGTACGTATGGTTAGCTTCAAATAAATCAAATTTCAAAGAACTATTTCTCAAGCTGGCTTGTTAGAATTAATAAAAATGTTAACCACAATTTTGGATTAAGTCTAGCAAACTGTAGTGAAATTCTGAGAAGTAAATGCTGCCAAAATTGTTCTGGCAAAGTACCTTGCTGTTAAGATAAATGAACTAATTATAAGCAAATAGATTAATTGTACATTTAAACCAGGCAATGCAGACTATTTTTTCCTCTGCAGCTAAACAAAAGTTCAATGGGACTCTATCATCAGTGTCCTCCTTAGGGTCAGATTCTAATTTGGACAGAACGTGATAGAACTGGCTCAGGTATGCCATTCCAACAGACTATCTTTCAAAAGTCTTGCTGTTCATCGTTGCTTATTATGAAATGCTGACATGCATCCTTGCATTTCTTTTTTTTAATAGAGGCCTGGTATTTGATTCTCTTTATGGAAACCTGTTAAAAGTTGATGCCTATGGGAACATCCTAGTGTGTGCACATGGCTTTAACTTTATGAGAGGGTAAGTGATGCAAATATTGGTGATCTTATGCACAGCTGGGATAATATCATGTTGCACATGGTATAGCATCTCGTAGTGACTTTGAGGTTTGTTAGTTTCTGTCAGAAATTATTTTAAACATTATCTTATTCCTGTTTTTTTCCTATCGATAGATTGGTAAACTAAAATAATATTTTTGTGATCTTTTAGTCAATAAGTATGGTTTCAAAAAATCCAATTTATACTTTGTATACAAAAGCAGTACATGGATAAAAGATTAGATATCACCTTCAAGAAATCATATAATCTACTCAGGGCTCAGTGTTTTCTTGGAAATTTTAAGAGATAACTTGGCTTTCTCATAGGTCTTGTTGACTCTTGATTGAACCTTACAATATGCAGTAGAGGAATTGCTTTGATTTGATATCATTAACTACCACATTCTTTTGTCCTTTATATTCCTCAGGCCAGAAATACGAGAACAGTATCCTAATAAATTCATTCAGAGAGATGATACTGACAGGTTTTACATTTTAAACACACTGTTCAACTTACCAGGTGAGAATTGAGAGGGGGAATTACGTAGTCCAGATCAGTAGGTACATTGCTATTAATTTTAAAGGAACACTTTTATGAATGTCTTCTTGGTTTAGATTAATTATAGGTATGTCTATTTGACTAATCACTCATTTTAAGATCTGGTCTTGCCCTGGTTTTGCTTTTTTGCAGAGACATATCTGTTGGCTTGTCTGATTGATTTCTTTACTAATTGTGACAGATATTCAAGGTGAGTATTGTCTTGGAATCAACAAGGCCATGTTGTAGCCAGATTTTCCAATGCAACTGTATAAAAACACAGCATAGTGACATGGGGATTTGAGAATGAAGAAAATATTTAAAGGATTGTTCCTTTTTAAAACAAAATATTGTGATTTAACTGTCAGTAAGATAACAGGGTTTCCTCGCTCACTGGAAAAATGTTTCCCTTTGAATCAGGGAAGGTAGTAATTGAACGCCTGGATAATGCATAATGCCTATTCATGAAATATACAAAATATGTCAACAAAAATCTAGGGGGAAGGGATGGGAAACTGTGCTTTCAGTTTATACCTAAGGATACCGACGTCATTTTTAATTACATAACATTTCTCAACCTCATGCAATTTTCTACATGGCTATTTTATTCCCTTTGTCTCTCAGCTGTGAAACAGGATTTAAAGAGGGAGACCTTTTCATGTCCTTCAGAAGTATGTTCCAGGATGTGAGAGATGCTGTGGACTGGGTTCATTATAAGGTAACCTGCATTTGGGGGACATTTAGATGATCTCTTTAATTCAAACACTGTTTCTAAGTTTTGAATTACAGTATCATTTCAATAACTTTAATTTTTTTTCTTCCCCAATGAATAAATGCTAAATACCAGTAGTATCCCAGCAAGGTAATTGGACAAGATGTGATACAGAATGAATTACCTTTTACTCTTCCTTCATTCTTCCCTTAATTTAGTCCTTCTGTTTCTTCCTTGCCTCAAGAGATTAGTAGCTGTAACCCATCACAGAAACAGTTGCCAGTCCTCTTACACTCTTCATATTCAGTTTTCTCTCTATCCTATTCTGTAGTTTATATAAAGTTCCTTGGTGGCCTGTCATCCAGACAGAGTTGAGGATAGCCCCACTCTGTAGCTTTAAATTATCATATGTCTTCAGACTATTCAGTTTTAGAACAGAAATTATGTTCCATCATCTGAATGGCACTTTGACTCATATTTCATTCTTATGTCATAAATGACCCTTAGAGTTGTCCAATTCTATGATGAAATCATCAAGATTAATCTCTCGACATATGAAACTCTGCATAGAACTTTCTGTCTTTAGTGTCACTTGCACAGCTTTCTACATGATGACAGCATGGAAGATTATATTAATATGAAACCCAAGTAAGATACCTAGTCGATCATTGCTTCTGCTGTCATTTAAGGTTTTTTCTCTGTTGTTTCAGGGCTCACTTAAGGAGAAGACAGTTGAGAATCTACACAAGTATGTGGTGAAAGATGTAAGTATTCAAAAACTTGCTTTAAGAAAGAAGTTAGGTGGTGATTTATTTTGCTAATTCTGAATTGATCCTACTGCCCAGTCACTTAAAATAGTGGATGGAAAACAGGAAGTCCACCAAACAAGAATAATTTTATCTGGAAGCTGCCAATGATGTAATTACTCTAATAAATATTGTCCTTATTGATGGAGATAGTGTAGTATTTCCCTTTTTTCTTATTAAGTGGCATTAATATTAATCAAACTGGAAGCATTCACTACTTATCTTTCAAGTTGGACATGTGGTGCAAGGTAATGACTGTGGCTCTCACCATTACTTACTCTAGGCAAAAATTCAAATTAAGCTCCAACATGTAAAATGACAGGTGATTCATCAGCAAAGCAGTACTGGTCAAAACTGGCTGAACTGGGATTAAAAAGAATTTTAAACAACATTAGCAAACTGGTTTTTTACTCTGACATTGTTTGATGATGTGGATGTGGAAGAAAAACAAGTCTCTGAAACTATCTACATGCATGCCAAAAGCATGTGCCTGACTATTTGACACCAAACACAAGTATGGAACTTGGATGAATGCCTAGAATCGGTAGACCAACATAGGTCAAGTTGACAGACAATACATGATACGGGCGGCTCAGATCTGAAGTTTGCCATCAGCTAAAAGGCAGAGCAATAGGCTGGAACACCATGGCTCTGGAACTGGAAGAAGCTGCACAAAAACACAAGCACCACACCCTCTTTGCCATTCTCTGATAACTAAGTGAAAAAAACTAAATTAACAAACAGAAGGCCAATGTGATCTTTATAAAATCTTGAAATGAGTGACTGCAAAGATGGAAAACCCAGAAATCTACCACTCATTGAAAGGCTGGGATCTTAGGCCTTGCGTGCTAAGCCTAAATCTGAGAGAGTAAGAGTGGCAATAAAGGTGTGAAAATGGTTGCGCTGCTGGAATGGATGGAGTCCCAGTTGAGGCATTCGAAACTGGGTGGAGATAATGTGATGCAGTGAATGCATTTATGTAATACAAGGAAGCTCCCATTAAATGAATATTGATCATAACAATCCCTTTTGCAATCATCCAACCACATTTCTAGAAACAGCAGGAACAACTAGAGAACAGTACACGGATGCTGGGATCGAATTTCACCATCAGACAACTGTTGGAAGAAAAAAAAATCACTCTGGCAAATGAATGCCCACTGTATTCACTGATTTCCAAGCAGCCTTCAACAGTGTGACCATATGGCACCTGCCTATCACGTTCATAAAAATGGGCCGGTCACCTTTTTTGTGGCAGTCATTAAGTAAATGGCCGACGTGATTGTTAAATGAATGCTGCAAATGTTAAGTGAACCAATGTTTCAGTATGGGTGTGGCGTTGCCAGAAGTTGGAAGTAAATGTTGGGTTTTTTTGGGGGGGGAACACCGTAAAACCCAGTCATGTGACTGTAGAGCCCCGCAAACAACTAGGTTGCCATGCACTTGAAACTTGATCACGAGACCACGGGAGGAGCGACTGTTGGAACTTCAAATCTAGATTATAAATCGTGCCCCTCCTGGCAGGCCCATTGTAATTTCTTATGGTCATTAAGCGATGGTCGTAAGTTGAGGATTACCTGTATGATGACATTGCCATAATTGCAGAGGCCATAGACATTTTGTATAACTTCACAAAAACTGCCAATTGATGTGGCCTGAAAAGTAATGCTTACAAAAGAAAGGTTTTGACAACTGATAAGCTACAGTCTTCTGTCCATCAAATGGAGTCCAAATGGAGCAAGTTAACCATTTACAACGGAAAAGAGAGAAAGTATCAAAAGGCCACTGCTCTGTTTGGATTGTTAAATTGATGTCGGTGGAGGAAACAGAGAAAACAAAGTTGTGAATCTTCCATTCACCAATCTTGTTATACAGATCTGACACGTATACACTATAATAACCACTTCTAAACAAATATGATGTTTACGTGATTGTCTCAAGAGTGAGACATCATTTTCAACCTGCAATTGAGAATGAAATACAAACTTGTATATTAAGATGGTTGGGAAGATAAGCAGAATATAGTTAGAACTTCCTTATAGACAATGGTAGAGAAAGTGACCTGCAGGGCGGAATAGCACCAGAAAAAATATGGGTGAAGTGACAATCTGAAAAGCCTGGTTTTCAAATAAAACAGATATAAGAGATGGTCATAGTCCAGTAGCCTCCATACCAATGCATTGGCTCCAAGGTTAGCCCTGCCCAGACATTTACTAAGGGGAAAAAGAAGGAGAAGAAGAAATGGAACTTCAATGAATTCTATTGTTAAAGAAATGTTGTTCTCTCCTGCTACCAAAATGTAAGGACAGTAGCAAGAGAGACAACATCACAAAGAAGACACAGAAAACTTTCCAAGGTATCTGTGCAGCCTTAGGTCTCGAATTCAGTGCTGGCAGTACCATTTGGGATTTAGGATCTGGCACAAAGCTGTGTCCATTCTTTTCAGCTTCTCTTCATCCAGAGGGGAGGTATTCAGTGCATCCCTGTTCATGACTGTCAAAAATAAATACTGTAACTGTTTCCGTAAAATCTATTTGGCAGCCGTTTCCATAATGTATTGAAATGTCACTTTTTCACACATTATTAAATGATTTATGAGAAGTTGCTCCATTCTACAAAATCCAACTTTAACTGTAACTGTCCTCTTGTCTGGAACTTAGTATGTATTAAGGATACACTAACAAAGCTGCCCTTTATGCTATCACATTGAATCAACTATATTATATGCACACAACTTGGCATGAGATTCAGTACCGCATAGTTAAGATGTGTAACATTTTAGAAGATATTTTAAGCAGACTGAAATATGTATTTGGCATTATTCAGAACAGCAGGGTGCATGGTGCTATTTCAGCTAGGTCATTTGAAGTACCCCAAAATAAATGTTAACTTAAATGTTTGAGAATTAGTTTTATGCCGATGTTTGTCATTTTAGGGAAAGCTTCCACTGCTGCTGAGTCGCATGAATGAGGTGGGAAAGGTGTTTCTTGCCACCAACAGTGATTATAAATATACTGATGTAAGTAAAATTTTATGAAGTCTTTCAGTAAGTTGTATATTTTTCATTTGATAGCAAAGGCGGCTTTAAATGCAAAAAAAAATCAAATCCAAATTATGAATTTGAAATCCTGGACTCTTCTCCAGGTTTGATTACTGGTCTAAAACCTAATTTGCAGGGATTAGAAGTGCATATAAATACTTTCTAAGCATTTCTCTAATATATTTAGTATGAAATGAAAGGATACTTTTCAATTAAATTCACTAACATTTAGCATGTCATGGCAAGACTATAATGGTCAGTTTTCTTCTGGGAATTGTATTTCAGCTTTGCCCCAAAAAATCTTTTAAGTCTGAATGCAGTATCCAATCTCATCCACTAAGGCTGAATATTTATATATCAGTTCAAAGGATATATGTTAGAGATCAGTTTTATCTGAATTTTACATTAAATGAATATCAGCTTGCAATGTCAAGAGAAATTTGGAATTTTTCAGTTCTGGTGTTCTCTTTGCAGACAGATAAATAACTGCTTTTCTGATTACAGGTAAAATTGCTTTCTGTGTATATGGAGGGCATCCATAGTGGTTTAACTTCCTCTTCTTGTTCAGAAGATGAGAAAATACACTGCTGTGCTTCTTGTACCATTCCCTTTTCTGTTCTTCCATTTCTTTGCTTTGGTTCCCTAGCGTAGGGAACTGCTATTTTTCTGCTACATGGCTATGGCCATGTAGCCAATATTTTCCATATTTGACCAGATAGCAGATATTCTACCTGAAGGGGTATTCATGCCATTGTCCCATTCGTTTTAGCTAATTAGTTTGGTGTAGGATTAAGAGTATTGGCCTAGAAACCAGGAGATTGTGAGTTCTAGTCCGGCTTTAGGTAATGAAAGCCAGCTGGGTGACTTTAGCCAGTTGTTCTCTCTCAGCCGAACACACCTAACAGGGCCGTGGACATGGGGAAACTCAGAGGAGGAGGAAGTATTATGTATCTTTGTCATCTTGATTTACTTATAAAGTAATAAAGGTGAAATAAAGATCTAATAAATATTAAATACATCTGGGAAGCTCAACAGAAAGTATACCATTGCTAAATCCCACCCTCCTTATATTTCTTGAGTGATGAGAATTTTAAAAGGAGCAGTAATCCATTCACTTTCATCTCAAGGTTCCAACCCTCTTATTCAGCCAGTCACAAAGCCCAGTGATCTAGAAGCAGAACTAAAGATTTATGTCACAGGAAAAATACAGCAAGATCTACTGCAAGCAAAAACTGACAGAAGTCATTCCATATAGTACCCAGATTCTAGTGTTTATAGAATCCATTTGAAGGATACAGAAAAAGACAACAAATTTATTGGAAGAAAAAGTAAAACAGAAGCTTCATAAAGTCTCTTCAAGCTGTTTTCCAGAGCTGATTGAATCCTCTCTAGACATTCTTTAGTCATTCTTCCAACATAAGAACCAATTGCAGGTGCTTTTCAGGCTCAAAACCTTCAGGATACTTCATCCGCTGCTTTCTTAAAACTTCAAAGATACATTTTGCAAGGAGTGGACAAGACCATCCAAATTAATGCAGTACAACCACAGCATCATTGATTGCTTTTATATTTTACAAGCATATATGACAAAGAAGCTAACTATATAATAATGACACTGCTGTGGCCACGCTGCCTTCCATGCCACTGGTATCTTAATAGCAAGAAAAATATTTAAGTGATCATATGACAAAAAAGTTGAGCGAAGCCTGTACAAAATTTTTTAGACATCCTGCACAGTACTCGGTATCTCAATCAATTTCTTTGTAAAAACCTGGGGCGTCTTCATATAGTCCAGTGGTATTCTCATTAGAAGTCAACTAAACAATCACACTAATTTGTATGGTTTTCTAAGGTTTTTCAAAGGTTTATTCATTTCATTCAGGTTTACATCATGCAAGAGACTGCTACTTTAATTTCTATCTTAATCTTCGTTCTTTGGCTCTGTTCATTTTCTGTCTTAAGATTAATTGTAATAAAGAATTGCAGAAGAGTGTCCAAGGTAAGAAACATTATTGTAGCAGTGTCTGAGGATTCCTATCTTTTGAGCAAATTGAAGGAGTTGACCTACTTTGGACATCTCTATATAGCAAAGCAGAAGGAAGTTGATGGGTAAGCATTTCTACTGTGAACCCATGTCCATTGTGAGTCACTGAAGGAAATAGGAAGAAGTGAAATGTATTCAGGAATTAGAAAGTATAAGTTACATTTTATTAGGAATTTGGTTGCTTTAGTTTTTCGTAATTGCTTCTGAATGTTTAAATAAATACATTTACTTGGGATCAGAATGTTTTGTGACAAAATTGTTTAGAAATAATTGTAGCATAGGATTCAAGAAGTTATTTCTTTGAACTGAGAATGAGGTTAAAACCTAGTGTATTCAAGAAAAAAACAATTAGAAAATAAAAGAAAATAAAAACATATTTAAAGATATATATATATATATATATATATATATATATTCACAACTTGAATAAACAGTGTTAGTAACTTATCACCTTCCCTTGAAATGCAATAAAAGATCATCTTATATTCCATCTGTTATTTATAAAAAATAAAAATTGTCATTTCAGTCCTAATATCAACAAAAGTCCATTAAGTTCCAGATATAATAACATCAATTTTAATCTTGTTCAAATCATTCAAAGATTCCTTCCTTTTACTTTTAACAATCTTGCTTTTTAGTCCCTTCAAATAACTTCCTCTTAATGTTATTCCTAAAACTTCCTACTTTTTCATTTTTTCTTAGTCTCTTCTCACTAAATTCTTTAAAGCTTTAAAACGTCTGTTTTGTAAATCTAATATAGGAAAATTATCCAGTCACTTTTGGTTTGCTATTTGCCCTTTTAATTATTGAGACATCAGTTGGTTTCTTTTGTATATCCAGTGTAAAATCTTGTTATAACATCTTTTAGACACAGTCTATCTATAGAGGCAGATACTATTAAAATTAACTTCCGAGTCCATTGTTTAAAAATATCCTTCAATTGTTCAATATTATAATAATTTCCTTCATTGTGTACTTATAAAATGAATTTTATGTGTTATTCTTATTTAATTGTAATATTTAGTTTCCTCTAGTTCCCTCTAGTGTCCAGTTTTAAAATCTTATCTTATACGGGTATAAGATAAGATAACTTATACATTTAAAGCTGGTTGAAATGTTTTGCTGAAACTGAACTGATTTAACTAAAAAATGAGTGAATGAGAGATATGCCCTCTAGTTTCGGTACTTAAACTATGTATTACATTTTGTTTCTTATCTATCTTCCAGAAAATTATGACATATCTGTTTGATTTTCCACATGGACCAAAGGTAGGTGCAAAGAGATACATTATTCTAAGGTTGGACAGTATTCATTATCTATTCTTGAATAAGTCAGGAATAGAATTTGGTTTTGGTCCTGGGCATTGGAAATATATGGCAGCTATTTATGTATTTGTAAAATTCAGATTAAAAAAGTATTGTGATAGTTGCCCTAGATTTGTTGTTATAGGTCAGGCGGAAATAAGTCTGATGCATCTCCATACGCCAGATAAGGCAGCTTTTTGAAGTTAAATAATAGTAATCACTTCTGAACTATTTAGTTGTGTTTTAATCAGCAATACTGATTCCTCTTAATATTAGTTGTTTATTTACTTGCATTTCTACTGTAGAAACAGCTTAGATAAAAGGACTAATGGCATATTAATAGATTAATAGATACACAATTAATAGTGCCAATTATATGTTGAATATCAGGGCCTTAGGCAAAAGAACACTTCTACTTAGGATTTATATTTCTGATGTTATCATGTATCTGAATTAACTAATCACTGGGAAACATGAATTCTTTAGATGATCTTTTCTTAGTATGTTGTCAAGCACTGTAATTAACCAGTTGTAGTACCAGTAGCTGCAGTATCAAACTAGATGTAGCACAGAGTACAGTTAGTGGTATTGGCTGCAGAACTAAGGTTAGCCAATACCTACTATATATGAATTATTGCTGTTTGTTTACTTGAACTTTAAATAAGATATGCTTCTGTCTGATTTTTTCCCCTCAATGTAGCCAGGTAGCTCTCATCGACCATGGCAGTCTTATTTCGATCTCATCCTTGTGGATGCACGCAAGCCTCTTTTTTTTGGAGAAGGCACAGTCTTGAGGCAGGTGGATACAGTAAGTTTACATGGAATACATGGTTAAGACTCATCTGGAAGAGGAGACAATATTCCTATTTCGCTAAGTAGAATATGGGCGTGGGCCTCATAGTGTAATTTCTTCCCTTTTAAAAATAATTGAATATTTGCCCTTAACTATTTAGGATATCCAGTTTTGGGGTAGTAGTGATTAAGGCTTCAGGCTACAAACCAGAAGACCATGAGTTCTATGGTAGTCCTGTCTTGTCATGAAACCAGTTTGGTGACCTTGGGCCAGTCATGTTCTCTCAACCCATGGAAACAGACACTGGCAAGTCACTACTGAAATCTTGTCAGAAAAACGCAGGGATTAGTCCAGGCACCAAAAACATTAAAAAAAACAAAAAAAACCTCACAACTATATTTAATAGCAAATTTGGGGTCAGTTGGTTTGATTAAGAAAACACAGTATTCTTTTCAAATAGATCTTTAAGTCTTCTTGTAGTCTGTGCTGTCTTTCTGCTATTACATATAGCTTAGGAATCCTCATTTTGCTAAAATCAGTTCCACTGTAACTGCAACTACCTCATTGTCACAGTATAATATATCAAAGCCAAATCTGTGCTGGCGCTAACTTGGTGCAGGAAGAATTGGTTGTGATCACCATTTGTACTATACCATTTGGCAGTATAGGTTTGTGCTATTCTCGCTAGTGTTTTCCTGGAGTCATTTGTAGGTTAGAGAAAACTTGCTGTTGCAGAGGTGGTTTAATTGTTTTTAACTAAGGTTCAGGCAAGAGTAGGAGATACTCAAAGAATGCTGATATATAGGTAAATGTCAGAGTTGCAATTTAGCACTGCTCCTTGTGATCTTCCCACTTTCTGCTTTGAGACATTATGTCATAGTGCCTGTTATTTGCACCAAGCAAAATATGCTAACTTACACCTCAACTTGTCAAGAGCTCCAGTAGATGGCAATAAAGAGATACTGTATCTTAAACCCTTAACACTGAAGTCATCTAGTGGGTGTTTGTGTTTTTGCAGTCAAGGCGTAGTAGTTGTAGGAGAAACAAGCACCATGTATGTGATAGATGTAACAAGGACATTTTCCATTGAGCATTGATTTATCCTTCCCCCACCCCTCCAAGTGCAAAATGGATGTTGCTCATGAAAACAACTTTCTCCTTCTTTATAGGTTACTGGCAAGTTGAAAATTGGAACCTACACAGGACCTTTGCAACATGGTATTGTCTACTCTGGAGGTAAAACAGAGATGAAGCTGTTTATTTTACTAAGCGCAGATAGAGGGATTTTGCTTTTAGTCAGCTTCAGTTAGAGGTTGAAACTGGGTCATATGAAACTGGGTCATATCTTTTATAGAGCAAGGGTATTCTCTGTTGATGGAAGCAGAGGTTTAGCCAGCATAAGCTGCTGGGTACAGTTATTTCCCAATTCATTGTATGTTGACTTTATGGCAGGGACAGACAAAATATGGCTTTTCAGATGTAGCTGAAATATAGCTGCCAGCATCCCTAATATGTGGCTGTAAGTGGACAAGAAGAAGCAGCAGCTTATATCTTCCTCACCTGCTGTTAAGGAATGCATCAGAGAGACCCCAAGGGGCAACCATTCCAAATTAGATTTGTTTGTATTTTTGCATAGTCCAGAATAAAATACATTATCATGCATTGCCTCTAGCCTGTGCATTAGGTGCTTTTCTGTATTTTAAAACACTCTCTGTGTGTGTGTGTGTGTGTGTGTGTGTGTGTGTGAGAGAGAGAGAGAGAGAGAGAGAGAGAGAGAGAGAGAG
>JANHFL010007223.1:554992-568523 GCA_032468155.1 Oxyrhabdium leporinum | reverse complement strand
CATCCTTCCTTTCCTTTTTTTATTTCGTCCTTTCCTTTTTCTTTTTCCGTATTTTCCTTTCCTTTCTTTTTTCTATTTTCTCTTTCTTTCTTTCCTGCGATCTCCTGGGAGCCAAAGGCAAAGACATCTTATATATAGGTGACCATATATTTGGAGACATTTTGAAGTCCAAAAAACGCCAAGGTTGGAGAACTTTTTTAGTGATTCCAGAACTGGCACAGGAACTTCATGTCTGGACAGACAAAAGCTGTGAGTGTTTAACATTCTAACCTCAGATTTGACCGGGTATAGCAAAATGGAAAAGTACTTGCCTTGTTCCCAATTGATTATTTGCATTCTACTTATTTGGGTGGATCCATACATTAGGAAAGAGGAACTGCTCCAGATCATTCTGAAATGTGATATTGACGCCTTAATACATTTTGGATTGAGATTTGGGAGAATTTATTTCCTTTGATAATAATGTCACTAATGCTGCTGACGTTTCTTGTTTTTATTTATTCAAAACATACCCTGCTTTTCCATTAAAATGTACAAGGCTGCTTTCAGCAACAATTTAAATAAGAAATATGCACTATAAAGACATTTTTTTACATTGGAAAGATAAAACATGAACATAATAGAACAATGAGAGATCCAAAAATAGGAACTATAATTCTGAGGGGTCCCCCAATATCTTAGAAATCATTTGGTAGACATTGCAGAAACATTAAAAAGACTGATTCCAAGCAGATTATTATTTTGGCCTGTAAATGTTCCCCCCATTCACAGACTAGAAATAAAGAATAAAAATTGTCATGTATACTCACCTGTAACTTTTTTAAAAAATGAGACATTTGTTGTGACAATTGCAGGAGGTTTTCCAAGTAGGATTTCATATTGCTATTATAAAGCAAGCAAGCAAGCAAGCATCTGTGCCTCCTGGCATTTCTAGTTCTTTTGGTGAAAATAATGTTGCCTGATATACAGGCCTATTTGCTTCATTGACTTTCAGTTGGAAATGACCTTTACTTTCTCCCTCACTTAGGCCTTTTCGAAGAACTTCAGAGTCTGGACATCTTTTTGGCTGAGCTATACAAGTAAGAGCATTTTTTCATCCACACAGCATAAGCCATATGTTGCATCTTTTCAGTATGCCATTATAGCCTCACCATTTTACAGTGGCTGCATCATTTCAGTGACTTCTGGATTTAACATAAAATCTGAAAATGGCGCTATGTGTGAGCCCCAGTCACCTTCTTAAATAAGTCTTTGTTTTGTACATGTTAGTTTTTAAAACGTCCTTATGTATCTCTTTATTGTTTTAAATGGCAACAGGCATTTGGATAGTAGCAGCAATGAACGTCCTGATATCAGTTCCATCCAGAGGCGTATTAAGGTAATACTCACCATTTGGTCTTGGTGGTTTTCTTTTTGCTCCCTTATTAAACCCTCCCTTTTCCAGTTCTTCAGCATGATGCTGGAGTGAATAGCCCTACCAGAAGGCTATTCTACAGGATGTAGGCCATGAAAAGACTGAAAAAAGGAACTAGGAGGAAGCTGGAAGGCCATGGCTGCATTTACACATTGATTTTGGCTTTGTATGATATATGACCTCCTGCCAAGGCTCTATACTTTACATCCATCCCATTATTTGTAAACCAGTCTTAAGGAAAAATAATTGTAGAAAAACATTACAAGAACAAAAACATGAGAATGTATTGCTAAAATTATGGTTTGTGCATCAGAGAAAAAGTAAGACTGAATAAGTGGGATGATTGCTAAAGAAAGTAGAAGGCAGTAGCAACAGTATATGTAAAACATGTGGGGAGACTAAAAGTTTCTGGGCCATAAACATTCTTTGTATATGCTCTAGAGTTCAGTATTTCTCACCCCATTTTATTTATTCTAAAAATGTCTCCATTGTTGTCAAGTTATATAAACACAAAGCCCTAATGGCCTGCTACTACAAGGAACAGTTAAGTTGTGAACGATACTTCCTAACATACATTATCTATAAAAACTTTTGATCTCTAACTGGGTTCAAAAGAACTAAGCATTATTTGTAATCCAGCGGGAACAGGCTTGTTCTATGCTTCCAATGACATCCTTTTTTAATAATGGAATTAGCATCCCCTGAATTAAATGGGGAACCCTGATATAGGAATTAAAGCTCTCACTCCTACAAAGACTCGCTGATCCTGGCAAATGCTTATTAACTTCATTCTCTGATTTTAGAAAGTGACTCATGACATGGATATGTGCTATGGGATGATGGGAAGTTTGTTCCGAAGTGGTTCCCGACAAACGCTGTTTGCTAGTCAAGTGATGCGGTATGCAGATCTCTATGCAGCATCTTTCATCAACCTCTTATATTATCCTTTCAGTTACCTCTTCAGAGCTGCCCACGTGCTGGTAAGTTGAAACACAGATTTTCATTCATTCAGCTAGACAGAATGGTCCAGACCCTTTTCTGGCTCTTCAAGGTATAGAGTAAGGCAGTTTCAACAGAAAAGAGATGTAGCCTAGTGTATCAGGTAGGAGGACATTGGCATTGCCTACAGGGAAAACATGAGGCTAATCAATTACCTATACGATAAGGGTGGACCAATGAGACCTTTTTTCTGAAATAACTTTCTGAATTCTGGTGAGATAGTCTTGGAGCAGTTTGAAATCCTACTTTTAAGGAGCAGTTCTGACAAATGTTCCCCATGAAGATATATTGACTTGAACCTGAATGCACCTGCAGTATATCTGACTGGTTCATATTAAACAAGAAAGCTACACAAGATATATTAGACCTACATCCATATGACCAATAGTGTGCTTGCGGAAATACTTTGTAAGCAGAGTTGGTAATGGGCCAGTTAGCCCTCCATAAGGAAAAATTGCAGGCTTTCCTGTATAAAGAGTTCCTCACTTACAGCTCTTTTTGTTAATATCAATAAATATTCACCACTCTGGGATGACAAATTCCTCTGCTGCAGAGGCAGATTGTCCCCCGCTTTGTGATATAAATATTTTAATTTTGCAAAATGTAAGCAGCTTAATACAATGTTGTTGCATTTGTTTGTTTTAATGCAGTTTTTGCTGTTGTAAGCTTCTTTGTGGTCTTATATAGAGATGAAAATCCATGTCAGTGTTTGCAAGTAATGCAGCTAATACATCACCTAACTTCTCAGAGCACTGAGGGAACGATACTCTCTTCTCCATTGCAGATGCCACACGAGTCAACAGTGGAGCACACCCATGTGGATATCAATGAGACTGAATCCCCAATGGCTACCCGTAACCGCACTTCAGTGGACTTCAAAGATTCTGACAAGCGACATCAGCTCACCCGATCTGTTAGTGAGATTAAACCACCCAATCTCTTCCCTCAAACACCCCAAGAGATTACACATTGCCATGATGAGGATGATGATGAGGAGGAGGAAGAAGAGGAAGAATAGAAAATACTTTCATTAAATGTGGCTATAGCAGGAACTGGCAGGAACGGATTCCCCCCAGGTGGGGAATAATACACAAGCAAGCAAACAAAAACTAATCAGGAGCCCTTTATCTTTAGCAAGCTTATTCCTTACAGACCTATTCCAAATATACAAAGAATGTGCTGGCTGAATTAAGACCACATATAGACAGCCCAAATACATCCCCCACACACACGTAAAAAAGGAAAGCTTGTTTGTGTATTTTTTAAATTCTCTACTGGTTCATTTCATTAAAATAGTCTCTCAGGCAGGAAGGTTTCCGTGACCTGCAGTAATCACAGCAATTATAGTAGTTATTTGACCCTTTAGGGAGGGAGTCATCTCTCTCTGTACTCAATCCTATATGTGTAAAAATGGGAGTATTTTCAGGGTTCAGTTCATCCAGTCAAGCGCGGTCTTCTGCCTTTGCTCTACTGCTTTCCAGCTTCCACTCATTTTTATAAGTTATGATTTATGAAATACCATCTGTTCTTGGATGTCTGATAGGTAGTTTTTTGTGGCTGAAATTTGAAAGCTTTATCATTCTGATGGAGGCATGTGGTGCCTGTGTTCTGGAACCTTCTAAAATGGATCTTTATGCCACGTGCTTATTCTTTGCCCTGATTATTTTTACTGGGGAGATTTGTGCTTTTTATGCTCAATTTTATGGGAGAAAGAAAATAAGAGGTGGTTTTGTATGCGTGCATGACCTCAAAGAAAACAAATGCTCATATAGTCCTCACAAAGAAAATTACAACCTTAAAAAAGGAAGTTTTATTTGCACCTCTTTTCATTACTTTATTATTGCTAAAACTTTAGCTCTGTGTCAGAGTGAGATTCTTTTTTTCAGCTAGCAGCCACTCGGCTCACTCCTACAGAGTTGGAATACGTGGCAGCAAATGGTTCCAGAGCCTTTACAAAAAAGAACGCCTTCAACAGGATGTCCTTGTTGGGCCACTGTGTTTTTACCTCCATTCCAAGAATGAGACTCAATGAAGGTCAGCTTCATAATATTTGTAAAAGGCTCCGAGGGCCTGGCTTGTTGTCCTATTAATTAGTTCAGGCTGTTAAATTAAAGCACATTTCCTGGTAGTTACTCTCTAGTGCAAGGCTGCCTGGGTTTCTTTTTCATATAAATAAGCAGTCTCCTGGAGTGTAAACGTATCTCTTACCATTCTGTGCCATTGGTGTATAGAAGACAGAAAAGAGGCCCTATTTTAAAATATTGGAATTTTTATTTTGAATCATTTAATAGTAATTATATTCCATTATTAAACACACTGAATTGCAAATCAGCAGGATAAGCTGGTACTGCTCTGACAGATCTGCAAATAAAAATTATGATATTCATAAGCAGCTTTTATGTGTTTCTGAAAAGATGCAAAAAAGGTAAAGTCATCAGTGTTAGACTGGCTGACCAAAAATTTTACAAGCAAGTTTAAAGATACGTGAATAACGTCTCATCCAGGGATAATAACCATTATGAAAAATACAGATGTTTCATGAAATGTAGAGCAATTCTGGGATATTCAGCTTCCATTATCTAAACCTTATTGCATTCTGCTGTAGCTTGATGGCAATGGTGGGCAATTTGGATTTCATCCAGAGGTTAATCTTGCAGTAGAGATGAATACCTACATCAAAATGAGCTGCATATTATCAGTGCAATCAGAATTGGAAGAGGCTGCCCATAGGCAACAGATCAAGGTTGTCTTAGAGTCCAACAACCCACACTTAACCAATTGCATTCCTGTTCTGTGTTATTGTGGATTTCTGCCTTGTGAACCAGCTCTTAGTTGCCCCAGCAATAATTTCACCAGGTTACAGTCATCTTGTCTTAGTTTGGAAAAAGAGCTTTTAACTGCTCTGGTGGTAAGTATAGTCAGTTCAACTACTACTTTTATTTCTAAAAGATATTATTTACAATGGTAGCAAGCATTTCCAGCACTCCCTCAAATTTGTCCTCAACACTTTGATAGGAAAGAAGATCAAAAAGTGGGGAATGCTGGAAGGTGGGATTTGTTGCCAGTAGTATCATATACAGCAAAATAATTTAGATCCTCCAGAGCAGATTTGAGGAAACCGGAGGTACAGAAAAAAGAATCCACTTGTGGCAATGGAGACTAATTCATGTAAGTCCAAACATAGCCCATTGTTTGTTCTGGTCTTAAATATAATTAACTTATGCCTTATAGATTTCCTCAATAAATCTGGATGCAGGTCTCAGTGTCTAAGGCATTCTGGTTGTCCTGAAAAACGGCCGCAGCAAAAATGGTCATTGCATCCAACGGTGATTTTTGGGGGGGGTGCGTGTGTGTCCCGTTTTATTCCACTAGTACAGAAATGGTTGGTTGATATGTCACCATGCCATCTCAGTCACATGGAGAGAGCAGTAAAAAGCAATCTCGGTATATTAGGCATATATTTTAATATTTTGAGTAGTTTTCACTAAGCGTCGTATATTTGTATTATTTCTGCAGTAAGCTCATACCATATTGCATTAGTTTTCACTTTCTTTTAGGAGAAAGCAGGAAATAAAATCTGTTTAAAAGGTTCCTACTTTGCAGCACAAATTCAGCCAGCAGCTCTTCTGTTAAAGCCTTCTTTACTTTTGTTATCCACTGAGATAATTTAATATCTGGTAGCTTTATTTGAGTGCGGCATCCTACTAACATTGAGGGATGACTGGCTTAAAGTTGAGAAGGAATCATTGTTTTTGGTGTCTTTAAAAAACCCTTTAAAATGCATAGAAACAACTGAAGTATATGATTAATATTCAGTAGATAGATTTACACAAACACTGCAGCCATTTTAATCTAGATTAAAAATAAATGTACTATACGTCTTATGTAGGAAAGAAAAAATCCACCATCAGCTTGTTCAGTACGTAATAATAAGGGACTTAATTGGATCTTCCATGAATACTAGAAATAAGAATATCACACCAGGAGGGAAGGAAAATTGGAAGGCCAGCTAGTTCTTAGTTTTTTTAAAAAAAACAACAATGTTTTACTTCTACCTGAAAACAAATACCAGCATAATGTTCTCTCCTTTTCTAGCTGGTGACTGTGACCATTAACAAGACTGCAAGTAACCATTCATGAACAACAAAGTCAAATCCTGACCAAAGACTTTCGGAAGTCAAACATTCCTTTGGAAGAAGCCTTCCATTCTCCCTGGAAGCTACTTTTAGAAAATTACCATCTTGTTCTCTTATTAACAAAAGATGATGCATGGAATCTGAAGGAGCCACTTAATGAAAGGTCAACAGGAAAAACACATTTATCTAACAGAAACAAACTGCTTTTCAATAAAATTGCAAAATATACAAATAAATCAAGTTCAAAATAAATAGAATAAATTGTCAACACCACTGAGTAACGGTACACTCCACTGGGATTACAGGTTCCACTTGTGCTTTTTCAAAAATTAAATAAACACAGTATGGAATACTATTAGGGGTATCCCACTTAGAAGAGAGAGAATGCATAGTTACAACTCAACATTAACAACAAACCTAGAAAAAAAGTATAGATACTTTGGAGTGCAATAATAAGTGGAAACAAATTGCGTGAGGAGCCTTTGAATTCTTACCAAAGCATGGTCAGCAATCAGCAATATTGAAAACTGGAATCCAATGCTTGGAACTTTATAGTTTTGATATACTGTATTACTGCAATTCTATGCAACCTTTATGAGGGATAAAGATATACTAACTGCATTGGAAAGCTTTTCCTGAGATGAAATTAAGTTTCATCATGACCTTAAGTGTAGCTACTGTATTGTAGTTCAGAGGTCCCCAACCCCTGGCCTACGGACCGGCACCGGTCCATGGTGCGCCAGAAACTGGGCTGCACAAATGAATGAAGCCCCATCCGTGCCCACATGAGATTCAGGAAGCGTGTGAAACCACATCCCCTATGGTCCACAGAAAAACATCTCTATGGAACCGGTCCCAGGCACCCAAAAGGTTGGGGGTGCTGTGGTAGCTCATGCAGAAGTACAAATATTTTTGAGAAAGCATTCTGTAGAGATCCAGATAAACCTCTGTGGAAAAAAATGAAGTACAGAATTAAGAGCTCTAAGCCTAAGCATGAAGTATGGTATTCTCCTTTATTGTTACCTTCTCCCTTACAATACCAGTTTAACTCCTAATCTTGAAAATTGTGATTGTTCTTTCATCAATTCCTTCAAATCCACAAACAGGTTATTTAGAAATGCTACAGCAAGTTAAGAAATTTAAATACAGTGGTAGGATCAAGCCAAGAGGAATTACACCTAAGAAATGACAACCATAAAAATCTCAATGAAACAGTAAAAATAAGTGGAAGAAATGTACATCATAAATAAACAGTTCCTAGGAACTCCTTATAGAACGTCTACTCTGTTTCAGTAACAAATCCTAGCCTCCCATTGTGCCTTTAGTTGCAGCACCATGTCATTAATAGCATAAATGTGCTACAGATACCCATCAAAAAGTGTACACAGTTCTTCATCCATGAGCTAACCTAGATGTAGATTGTACAACCATGCACAATTCTCTGACTTCTCAGCAAAATTAAACAATTTCTAAGGTCAAGTGAGAAAACATCAAAAGGCTCAAGCACTTTCTAGCACCTCATGCATTTATAAGATAAATTATTTTTAACCCTGTATTCATTCTCCCATCTTGAGTTCAAGGTTCATTGCTGTAATGTTAATTCAGTCTACACATTTATTCTAGGATTAACCAGAAGATGGTTTAGTATCACTCACTTTATAAAAGGATATGTCATTGCAGCATTACTACAGCAGCTAGACAGGCACTTCAGTGGAAATAATGCTAACTGCCAGAAGTATGTTAGGAAAAAGATACAGCAAGCATGTAGATCTCAACTGGTTGCCTGTTGTTTTTTACACATTAGAGAAAGGAAATGAACTGTCTTGGGGATTGGTCTCGGAGGAAGGGGTGCAGATTATGAAGCGTCTCATGGTACATAATCCAAAGGAGGCAAAACAAGGAATCACTGACTGCGTTCAATGCTGCAAAATAATTTTCCCCCCAGTTTTTTGTTATCGTGAAGATGCCACATTCTAAAGATCACAGGAAATGCTGTACAGAATCCAAGAGCTGAAACAAATATACTTTAATTTATGGACATGTTTTTCTTCTGCAGTAAAATGGAGGCCCTGTATTCTGGTAGTTAAAATAAATAGGATCATTTTGGCTTAAAAGCAAGAGTATTTGTAAAAAGCCAGCTAATCTGATCCCCAAATACAAAGCACAGATTTGTATTTGGGGATCTAGAGTTTTTCACACAGAACTAGAGATTTTCACACAGATGTAAGAATGACTGCACATTAGAATAATGCATTAATGTGCTTTCTTGTTCAAATGCTGTCTGGTCACAATCGAGAAAATCCAAGCACTCAAGCTTTCTTCAGGCCACCACCATAACCACCACTATGCCAATTTAGCAAATGCCTGAAAATGGAATTAAAGCCTATCAAAATAGCTAAATACACATGGAAATGTACAGCCATTTGGACATGCTGGATTAATTATAGCTATCTTGTATTAAGAGTTGAATGTTTCTGAGACTCTTTCCAATAATTCTTTATTACATTTACCTGAGGGACAAGGCATACGTGTGTCTCCACGGTGGATCTAGCAATATTGCTTTTGTCTTATCAGCCCTAAGCATGGAACATAATGTTAAAAACTTGAGGGATTCCACCTGCACTGTTAATTGACAAATTACATCTCTGGGCTGTCTTAATTCACACAATAACCACCGTGTGAGAGTTGCTCAAAATTACATAACTACTTACCTGTGAAGGGGTTTATTGCTACAAGCAGCCATAACCATGTAGCTGTAGCTTATGTATATACCGCTCACTACATGGAACAGCCATTGCTACAATTTCAAAACAGTCTCCAGAGCTTCTAGTCATTGTATAGGGGAACATAATATGGTCAGAAAGATCACACTGAACATCAAAGTAGAGAAAAATGTGTTCATGACCACTGAATCAACTGACATTTTTTAATTGCTGGATACTATACTACCTGTTTCCTAAGAATGCCAGAACAGTGAAAAATTGGCCTAGAATATTATCCATCATAACATCACAAACCCACAGAACTGATTCCTGACACAAAAATATCAAATCTCTGTCCAAGACTTGGTAAATTTAGAACAACCATACTGTACATGAAGAAAATGAAAAAAAGAAATGTTATGTTCAAGTACCATTTCTTCACATGCCAGAAGGGGTAAGATGGTGCTATATTTCATTTTTATAAAGACTAAAAGGCAGAGGAATTGGGATACACTGGGGGGAAAAGTGGATGATTAATGCTTATGTATCAAAAATATAAAGGATTTAATACTTAGATTATATTGTTCTTTGCTTTCCTACATGCCAACATATTTTACATGGAATTGGAAATTAACTTTAGCTCCTTAAGAGAAAGCATACAAAATATTTTGGAAATTAATTATGCAAAAGTATGTAATTTGATTTACTGCACTTCATTCTTCAATTGCATAGCCCTAATCTTCAGCCACACTTGGATGATTAATGGTTACGCAGCCCAAATGTTCAAAGTTGGGCATTTAGGTGGCTGGTTAAGATCAGTGAAACTTTGCAAATATTCTGCACCCACAGTATGCAAGCTTAGAGAGGAAACACTTGGGGCTAACTCCAACTCCCAAATGAAGTCTTTATAATGATCTCTGAGATCTTACCTCACAGACAAAACATTTCAAGAAATAATTATCACTTTATGAAGACTTAGAAATGTATTATCCCGAAAAGTATAAGGCATTCACATTAGTAAGTGCAAAACTAATTCACAGGCAGTTGAAGAACTAGTGTAAGAAAAAACAAACACGGTTCAAAGGGATATCTGTAAAACTTATACAAAAGCTTAATGACCATTGCTGACTAACAAATCCCAGAAGAAGAAACAGTGAAAACAACATGAGCAGTGGAGCAGTGGGACAAAGAGCCCAGGAAGATTTCGGTCAAAATCTGAAGACTCAGATTTCAAACTTTTCCTGCCTTGTGGTATTTGAATGGGAAAGGCTCCAAACACTCCATTCTAAAGTGACTGTGAAAGTCACACTACTTGCCAAAATATATTTGGATATATTTTTTTTAAATGGATAAAATGATTGGCATAATACATGGAAAGCAGAACTTACATAAATTGAGTAATATTCTTAAAGACATGAGTAAATTCAGATAATCCAGTGGATGTTAATTTTACACATTACATTTTAATACATGATGGAATCTCGAAGTTTGAAAAGGAAAGGAGACCACTCATCAGAAAGCAAAGTCCAACTATGACGTAGATATTGACAGAGCAGATATAAAGAAGTCAACTTCTTCTTTTGAACCGAGAGCACCTTTAGCTTGGCATTGGCTGGCTGGAAAGCCTAAATAATACAAATGACCTGCTACTAATTTCTTCCGTGCACCACTTCGTTTCGGGGATAGAGGTCATTCTTAAAATCTAGGCTCGGGACTGGAATACTTAGTCATTCAACTATATATATATATTGATTTGAAATAATTACAAAAGATTGATATACACCTTTAAAATATTTAGGAAGTTCTAGAAAATATTTTCATGATAAACCAGCATAATCATTTGGATATAATCAATTTGAACAATTCAGTATCTGTTATGGGGAACAAAATATGAAAAGAGATACATGAAATACAGACACAAAAACAGTTAAGAATCTATCTTTGTCATAACAGGCCAAATTATAATTTTCAACAGCACATTACATTAGAAAATTCAATATTCAAGGGCACAGCGTTTTGCAGCCTCTAAAGAGGTTTGTCTGCATTTCATGACAAGCCTGAAAAAAGTTAATAGGTTAAAGTATTATGCTAATAAAAGGAAAGTTTCAAAATGTCAATCCTACTCAATGGCATACTGTAACGAAGAAATGTACATTGTGCTTCATGGGAACTCAAAAAGTCTTGTGGGCAATAATGAAAAAAACAGCTCTTTCATATTTACAGATTAAACTGAAAAATAAGAATCACAACCTAAAGTAAAATAAATTTCACTTAGGCGCACAGCTGTTTGGGGTTAGTATATTTGCATAAGCAGAGCTACAGAGAATTTACATAAGGTTTATCTCATGTCTGCAAAGAACCAACACATCAACTGCAAAGTATCCCTGTAAATTCAGGGTTCCAGCATGAAGAGTGAAAAAAATGATCAAGACTCAGGAGATCATCATGGCTAACACACTCTAGAGGCCAGCCCTGAATGCTATTCTGCAGAATAGAACCTTTTATCCATTCAGTAATACTAGATTTTCATGGTCATATTTCTTGTAAGCAGGGAGAATGGGGCATGGGCAACTCAGGATCTCATCAGCAGTGCCAAATGAGGTGGTTTAAATATGTAACTGCAAGGCATTCCTCGGGGAATGCTCCCCAGATGCCACAAAATAAATTACAACTACCTGAGGTGGAGCACGTTCTTCAGGAATTTAGCTCTTCATTTTCACGCCCAAGCGTTCATAAAAATTCTAAACAGCTGATTAAGAACTGAAGGTTAAAAAGAGGGCCTAAAGAATGAATGTATGGAAAAATAGAATTTCTCCCCCAGTTGTTGAAACATATCTCATCTCTCTTCTTCCTGCCCTCTAGCCTAGACTCCTCTAACACACACTGACTTTATCTTAAATGGAATTTTAAAATCTAAGAGAACAGGCTGGCCCAGCAGCATCTACAGGGACATGTATCTTCTAAGAACAGAGCCTTTGGGAGGATTGACTTTGGCTATCAGCATAGCAGCATTTTTAAATAACAAAAAAGTCAGCTCTCTTAACATACCTTTTACAACGTTCTTTGTTGAAAGTAAAGGGCGGCATGACTGACAATACATAGACTCTGAAAATACTCCAAAGTTTAGACATGCACTCAGCAAAGGAGAAGCAGCAAAAATCGCTACTTATCTCCCAAATAAATAAAATACTATGTGCAATTTTTCAGGACACAAATCCTCCTTTTTTCATATGGTGCCCACATATTCCACTATTCCTGAACTCAAAAATATGGCCTCTTAAATGACATGTCCTCATGCACAACTCAGAAGGATTAAAGGGCCACTTACTTTTCTCCAGTCTCAGGAGCAATCTGCGTGAAGTTCTTTAAGGATCATTCATATTTTTCCCCAACCAATACATTCTACAAATGACAATACTTTGTCATTTTATCGAAGGGGAGAAACAATAAATGAAAGATGGGACCATTGGAACAAAGTCACAAACAATACAGTAGAGTTTAACTGGGAATATCCTGCAATATTTATCACTGCAATTTTTTTTTTAAAGATTCATGATATTGCTTGAAAAAATAAACCACAGCTGCTTTGACTTTTCAGCATATATTTAAAAGGATTACCAATATAACTGGAAAAAAGTAGACCTGATTCTGCTCCACTTGGAATAATGTTGCCATTTGTCCCAAAAAGATGGCTCATCATTGCCAAGCTTTGCTTAGGTGTTTGCTGCTTGTTTTGTTTTTTGTTTTTCCTTCTGTGCTCTCATTTCTGAGCTCCCATTCCTTCCCAGTGTTGTCTTCTGCTCCCAGGATGTCTTTGGTCTCAGAGCACTGGATATAAGCACACGTTAATGGTGGTCACTGTCGGAGAGAAGGCAAAGGAGGGAGGACTGGTCCTGGTGAACTGGGGACGAAGATGGAAAGCAGAGAAAGAGGATGAAAGCAGTGTGACAATTCCTAGATGGTACCTTCATTATGCATACTGTGGTTGGACTTGTTGTGAGTTACACAGTTCTGTTCGTTCAGTAGATTTGCCATCTCATCCGGCAAACCATCATGCAGTTCTGTAAGAGTCAGTTCTATTTTAGTGGTTTCACTGTCCGAGGACTGAGGTGTTTTATCCATTCGAGATGCCATTAGGGCATTTTGGTATTGCTGTCTTGAGATCTATACCAAGCACATTAAAAGATACAAAAAAGAAGTTGGCAATTAATAATAATAATAATAATAATAATAATAATAATAATAATAATAATAATAATAATAATAATAATAATAATAAT
>JANHFL010007223.1:519236-535165 GCA_032468155.1 Oxyrhabdium leporinum | reverse complement strand
ACACACACACTACCTTTATGTATGTATGTATATATATATATATATATATATGTGTGTGTGTGTGTGTGTGTGTATGTATGTATGTATGTATGTATGTATGTACGTACGTATGTACGTATGCATGTATGCATGCATGCAATATATATGTTGTGGCACAGGCTTTCACTGACTACATCAAATGCATAAACTGTTATCCAAAATTGATAAGTGTATTTCTGAGTGTGGGGTTGCATGCTAGGCAGTGGAACTAAAAGCATTGGAATTTTTCTTTCAAGAACAGAAGATTCTTCTACTACTTTTTAGTGTAAAACAAATCACTATGTTTGTGTTGAGCAAAGGAGTTTCTATTATTTACTAGAATTTTCTATGTATTTTATCTATCATATAAGTTACAACTCTTGGAACAAAAGTCTGTTTGAATTCTAGAACATGTACATTCAATATACAAGAGAAGTAAAATGAAAATAAATATACTCTTTAAGTATACAGAAATACTTTTTAAATAAAAAGTAATATATATTATTAAACAAGCTCAATAAGATCAGATTTACAACTTTTTTTCTTCATGACTAATTTTAAAGGCTTTTAAAAATACCTCATAAAAACAAGTAAAACTGCAATTATAATATAAAATATATTAAACCATATCTCGGCCATATTTCAAATTTCCTTCAGGACTTAATGACTCTTCCTGCTATTTCGGGCCATCAGAGAAAGGCTCCAGAATTCATAGTTGGTTTTTCTCTTTAAAAATAACATCTGCATAGGTATCTGAGGTAGACTAATTTGCGCGAATCAAATTATTTTTATTAATGAAGAAGATATCGTTCCTAACAAACATTCAGACTACCTTGTGAATTAATTTGTAAGAATATCAAAACCATAATAGCTAAGTGGAAATACTGTGGAAGATTTCAGTTTTATTTTAAAACATCAAAGTAATGCATTAAACTAAATAGTATTGTCAAACAGCAGATCTAAAGACCACAAAATTGCTTGTTTTCATTTGTTTTAAAAGCAAACCGGTAGGTGGTGCTGTTTGCTTACTACAGTATACATAATTGTTTAGTTTATTAGGCAAAACTAAGATTAATCCAATTCATATTACACAGTACCTATAAAATAATGCCCCGAGTTAATAATCTGCATACTAGGATTGCATCAAAATGTCATCTGTTCTGGTTATTGACTTAAAAATATTTACTTTTGGAGGAAGTGTGATTTTCAAGTTTATTTGCTGTTTAATTGTTTCCAATCTGTTCTCACCACTTTAAAATAATTTGGTCTTCACTCTATTTTGATGATGCCAAAAACCAAAACTCAGATAACATTACCTTCCAGATGTTGCTTACTTACAATTCTCAGTATTGCTAGCCAACGTAATGAGCAATGGAAATGGTAACTTGAAAACATCTACAGGGACTTAAATTATGTAATTAATTGGATGGTTTTAATGGTTCATTAAAAGTAGTTAATATTAATTAGGAGTTTATCTAATATTGTATGGTGATCAATACATTGAATAACTGAATAAGAATGTAATACATGGCCCTGGTTTTATACAGGCTAATATTTTCACCTTTGCTTCAAAAGGGTCAACAGCAATTTCTTCGGTCATTTTCAGATTGTGCCTTTTTCTTTCATCTCATGCTTTATTGTAATGGAATGTATGAAAGATCTTGGGGGAAAAGAGGAGGAGATGCTGCCTAGGAAGCAATCAGACAAGAGAAGCAGGAGCCTGCAGTCGCTTTATGTCAGAGAAACTTAAGACCCACTTTAATGGACCAAGTAGTGAAATCTGTGTCTTCAGACTTGCAAGTTTCTATTAATGTAGTCTTACAGTGAAGTAAGTTAGTTCATTTTGTCATGTTTCCTGTCTCGTTTACTAGAGAGAGCTGACATTTATCAATGTAATTATGATTTTTTTTTTTAAATGTATTTTCTATTCCTGAATACAAGGGCCAATTTTAATCAGACACCCCCAAAATTTTAATAGAAACATAATTTTTTTGCTGAAAATCAAATTGTTCCTCTAAGTGGCTCAATTTCCCATTAAATAAGATAGCATCAATTGAAGTTTTTCTTTAAAAAGTGACTCAGACTGGAACTATGGAAGGAGGAACTGTCGTCTTGACTCTTGCCCTCTTCCTGATGTTTTAAACCAGCACAGCTCCATCCTCCCACTATTTGCATTAAAAAAAAGAGCTCCCACTCTTACCAATGGACCTTTTGCCAACAACTCTGAAGCTGCCATTTGTTTTTTAAAAGCCATTCAGTCGCTATTAGTGTGAATGGTATCTTGCTTAACCAAATCTTAGGTTGCATAATGCAGGCAGAACAAGTAACAAGGTAATGCAGGAATTATGATGACCCTTCTGTCATTAGAGACTGTCACTGAATAGTCATGATGGTCAGAGGAGAGTTGCAGGAGAAACAAATGCTTATAATCATAGGTCTGACCTGTAAAATTAGAATGAAGTAATCAATAGGTTTGTT
Organism: Oxyrhabdium leporinum; assembly: GCA_032468155.1. NCBI lineage: Eukaryota > Metazoa > Chordata > Lepidosauria > Squamata > Cyclocoridae > Oxyrhabdium > Oxyrhabdium leporinum. The sequence goes on along the minus strand of JANHFL010007223.1, from coordinate 532,669 downwards.
TCGCTGATAGAGGTAGTATTCAGGGGCTTTCTTGTTTTTCTCATCATACTTCAGCTCCTGAATCACATTGGGATGCTTTAGTAACCTCAGGAGGATCTTTTCAGACATTTGGGATGGGCCAAATGCTTCAACCTCTGAAAACACAAAAACAACTTGATTGATAACGTATAGTAAGTTTGTTAAGGCATAATATATTCATTAGCATATTATTAAAATAAATACAAAAGTGGAATGGCAGCTGTCCCAGGGCAACACATCTCTGTTAACGTATTACCTCTGTCCTGTGCAATGGACACCATGTCCATGTCACTGCTCAGACTGCCCAAGAATTTATCAACCCATCTGGGCAATATTAGACTGCAGGTCTAATATTGAGAGACCAGAAGTGGAGGGAGCAATTAAAGAAGACATCTTTCTTCCATTTTTGCTGGCTATTCTCCCTTTGGAAATTGGGCTTAAAATATTTTTTCCCCCCGAAAGAAAAAAGGCACGCATTTAAAAGAAAAAAGGAAACTGGGGAGAAGGGAGGGAGAAAAAAGGGGATGGTTTATTTGAATGGAAAATACACAGGATTCAATCCTCCTGCGCATTTGTTTCATTTCAACAACTATTTTTAATTAAATGAAGGGCAAAGAAAGTTCCATGGTTTTCCTAGTGTTATCCAGTTCAGTTTGAGCCTGATCAAGTCTATGAAAACAATGTGATGCTGCTCCTTACCCTGGCCTCCTCGAACAATTTTAAGTTGTACTAGCTCTATTTCTGTTAAACTCTCAAAATTTCTATCAGCACTGAATATAAAGTCTAAGAGAAGAGAATATAATGAACAAGGAGACACAATATACAATTCCCTAACACAGTTTTCCTACCCCATCCCCTGTTCCATTGATTCTGTTAACAACTTAACATTTAGATCCTAATGTGATAAGAACTTTAATAAACCACACTTGCCTGTTGCTAGGAAACGGTGCATTGCCAAAAGCAATTGTGGTGAGATTTTAACCTTCATTTCACTATCTGTCTGTTTGAAGGCAGAGAAATCCTGTTTTCTCTCCCGATGGGCTACTTTCTTTTTGGTCTTGTTATCAGCTAGAGATAAAACAAAATATTCATTATAGTTTTTTGTTCCAGTGTTTACCTTGTGATTCCATTTTTAACATTGGTACACAGTTATTATAAGCTGTTATTATTTACACAAATAGAAGAAACTCCACCCAACTAATTAAAAGTTTGTGATGTTGGGTAACTTTTCATAAAAGTCTTTGCCTTCATCAAAGCAAATGTAAGATCTGTTTTCATTAGGATAGCATGAGTGTTCCCACTGCTACTTTTCTGCATTAAAAATTATGGCAGTGAGGAATAAATTATGGCACTGAGGAAGTGTGCCTGGCTTTACAAATAATGACAACAATGAGGAAAAGAGATAATGGGCAGAAAATAAGCCAACATTCCTTTGAATAGTGATAAGACAAAAAAAATATGGCATTTTTGTTTCTCTTGTACCAACATGTTTTATACTAATAGGAGAACTGCATTAATTTTAATGGAGTTACAGGATCAGATGAAACTGTTAGCTATTTTTCATGTACAAAATAATGTAATAATCCTTGTTTTCATAAAAGAAGTATTGGGTGGAATCCGATATAAGATAAAGTTTGCCTGAGAAACAGACTCCTTCTTCCTCAGCTCTTCTCCTTAAACCTGCTAGAGAATTCCTCAACTCTCTCATGATTCCATAGGACTTGTGAAGGAAGCTGCAAAAGGAAGGATCCTATTCTGATCCCCACATAAAGACATTATGGAAACAACTCCCTAAACCAAACAGGAAACAGGATTAGATGAATTAATTTTATTTTACGGTAAGGATACATTAAAACAGAATCTTGCAAACTTCCTCCTGCCACATCAGGAAGGATCCTTTCTAAGTTTCTTTTCCTAACAGTTAAGCCACTGGGGCTCTTACATCTCTTGTCTGTTTCCTAGGCAGATTTCTTCCCTTCCCCCTCCCCCCAGGTCATTTACACATTTTATACATCAGGAGGGCCTTTGCACAACATTGTATTGTGCACCACTTGCACCTGTTCTTGTATCAAGAGGTTCTGCTCACAATTACTCACTCCATGGTCATCTTCCAAAAGGATTACTACAATGCTGCTGCCTTTGAAGAGCATCCAGAAGCTCCAGCTGCAATGGCATGAGCAATTATATATGTCTCTAGAAAGACACATTACACCTTTGGTCTGCGTGTTTGCATTGGTTACCAATTTGTCTCCTCGCACAATTCAGGGTGCTATCTTTGACATGACATGAGGCCATGTTATCTGAGGGACTGCCTCTCTTTCATTACATTAACCCATCCCATCAAGTCTGGCAGGAGAGTTATGCTATAGGTCCCATCCATAAAAAAAATATGTCTGATGGGACCTAGAAAAAAAGTCTTTTCTGCCATAGCACCTGCCCTTTGCAATATTATTTGCCCTGAATTTAGCCCAAACCCTTATAGCTATCCTGAAAGTCTTAACACATGCTTTTGCATCAGGCCTGGGGATCCCCTAACAGCAGGGAGTCTGTACAATGGCTACATCGTGCATAACATTCTAATTTTGACCTTCTTGCAATCTTGTCTTTAATAATTAATTGTTTTAACAAAACAATTTTAACAAATTAAATAATTAATTCAGTTGGTATTATAATATGTGTAAACCAGTGGTTTTGATGCATGATGCCCGGAATCACCTTGTGAGAGATGGGCAGCTATATAGATCTGATAAAACAAACAATAACGAACAGCATTCATGTAGAAAAGGTATAGGTAAAGAGATTTTAACAGGAGCTTAAGATATATCACAGTAAGCAAACTCAGTAATAGGGTAGAAAGTGTCCTAAAGACAGGATAGCACAAAGGTTTCAGAAAATTGAGGTCTATAGAATGCTGCAGAAACAGTAGGAACTCCTTAATTGACTGCATTAGGTTACATCTTCAAAGGTGACCTGCTCGGTGCCCTCTTCTCAAACTATTTAGGAAGTTATATACTATGAAGTTTATTTTCAAAGCAATAGGCAGCCACTGCAGTTATTTCAGCAGTAGTAGAATGTATATAGTTACTCCTTCAGCAACTCAGCTGCTACCTGCATCCCTAGCTATAGCTCAAGGATCGAACTATATCAAACCCATTAATGGAAGAAACCCGTCCAGGAAAAGTTATAGCTGTTTACTAACAAATGTTCCAGGTCACAGAACTCATCTGGGCCTCCAATGATGATAAATCAAATTCACATATTGAAGAACACACCCTCCCAACTGAGGCTCTGTGTTGTTAGGATTCAGCATCTGTATTTGCATTTGTTTAGCGAAAATATGCTTGATCAGATATGACAGCATAACAAAAATACATGTACTTCTTCCAAAATGCCTGTGGTCCAATCTACATTGTTTTTTCACAACTGTCTGCCTCTTTTCCACAACAAACTAGTGATGGCACATGAGGTACTACAAACCATGCACTGCAGTAATAAAAATTTTCTGACATTTTCAGAGAAGACATATGCAATGCTTCTGAGAGCTAATTCACGACACTTTGCTGCCTAATGCCTGACAATATTCTTACACTCTCAAATACCATGTATAGAAAACAACAAGAATGATAGTTGAATAAAAGCAACAGATCTTTTTAAAGCATCAGGCTAAATTAAAGGGTATAAAATTGATCACATGGTGAAAAATTTGTCCTTTATCTTCTAAAATAGCTGTCTTAGTGATATGAGTGTTTCTTTTTGTTACAATACAGAGGCAGTCATATGCATTTTACATTGGGTAGACTTTCAATCTTAGTTCATATTTAATTCTTCTCAAAATCTAATTTCCCTCAAAAAATAAAAAGACAGAAAACTTTATTACAAGAAGGCCTTTATATAATTCTGAGGGCAAACACTGTGGTGCTTAATACTCACTGTAGAGATCTGTTTCATCTAGAATCTCAGACTTGATGATCTCTTCAATTACATCTTCCAAGGTAACAATGCCCAAGACTTCATAAAAAGGATCCCCTTCCCCTTCATTATTCACCCGCTGCACAATTGCCAAGTGAGATTTACCTGCACAAAGTAGTAGACCAAGAAATTAGAATTTAGAGCAGAAGGCCTGACTAGTCAGTGCCAAAATGGTACAGATGAATCTTATAATGCAACAACATATAATTTCAGGTATACTGATGCTTAAAAAACATCAAAAACAAAAACCTACCTAAAAGTTTACCAAACATTTTTAGAGGCAATCATAACTAGAGACATTTTTTTTCTCGTTGGGTACCATAGGAAGTAGGATTAATGAGTATTGACATTAATTAGGTAGTTGGAGTCAATTTTTCAACATTTTGTTTGAGAAAGTTGGCTATGGAAATAAGGAGCAAAATGGACATATTATTTATATTATTTTTAAAGCAGCAAAAAGGAAAAACCACACTGCTACAGATTAGCAAATTATGGGAGTATAATCTGGAAGTGCTCTGGGAATCACAAAATGGGGGGAGGGAGGTCCACAAATTATCTAATACTATTAAGGTTTTTCACCTTGTAGAACATTAAGTCTCGTAACAAGGAAGAGATGATATTCCTAACATCTTTAACCACTTCACAAAGATTATCACCATTATCATATTAAATGCAACAGAATTTGATTTTTTTGTATCCAAAATATATCAAATATATTAAACAAAACAAGTCCAACCAGCATAAATTCAATTAAAGCAATATCCAAACATCAAAGCTTTATATTAAAATAGAAATTTTAAACATCAGAGATTAATATTTATCAGCCACCCAGAGTCACTGGCAGCAAGTAGGTGGTCATATAAATTCAAACAAACAAACAAATAAATAATATACTATCTTCCAAGAAACCTCTATGACCCAAAATCTAGTTTGTACTAAATTATGTATGCATAATTATATAATAATATGCATTATGTATGCATATTATTTAAATGTTAAATAAATTTAAAATTGCTTTCATCAGTTGCCCTTTCCTGAGGAAAATATTTCACACTTAAATTACTAATTATTATGTGCTATACCATACATCTACAAATAGTTGAATTTGATCATCTGAGATTTTCGAGAATCAAAACAATTTTTTACTGAATGGCAAGTAAAGACTGCATTTTGTTAAGAGCAAATGACTGAGGAGTAAATATGACATTCTCAAGCATGTTTTATTGTATTTATTAGTTTCTAATACATTTATATAACCCAATTATTAATTTAATCTATTGTATTTTGTATAAATGGGTTCCAAGTTTCATTATATTTGACTGTACAAAGTCTACCTGTATTGGCCATCTGTCGATTGGTGGTAAATGTAATCATGTCTTCAATCCATTGATTGACTGGAACCATACATTTATCTTTCCAACATTGCAGCAGACATAATCTTTGACTTACAACAATTGGGACAAGAATTTCTGTTGCTAATTTCTGTTGTTACAACCTTCTTTGCCATGGTTGCTAAGTGAATTATTGAAGCTGTTAAGTGAAACATGCAGTAATTAAGTGAATCTGTTTTTTCCCATTGCCTTTGCTTGTCAGAAGTTGGTTGGGATTGTTGTAATGACCCCAGAATGCTGCAACCATTGTAAATATATGACAGTTACCAAACACCCAAATTTTGATTATCTGACCATGAGGATGCTGCAACGGTTGTAAGTGTAAGGACTGGTTTTAAGTCACTTTTTTTCAGTCCTGTTGTAACTCTTTGAACAGTCTTTGAACTACTAATTAATGGTTGTAAATGAAAGATGATCTGTATCTGTATCAGCCTTTTGGCCACATATAGGCAAAATATATTTGTATATATATAACTGCTGTGAATAATATTGGAAGCTACTTCTTCGTATCTTTTTTTCTTTCTTTTCTATTTTGCATTTTTTCTCTTTTTTGCATTTTTTCTTTATTTTTCTACCCCTCCTTTATCTTGGTCTGAGTTTTTCTCTTATTGTTCAAAAGCTTTAATTAAAAAATTATACAAAAAGAAATTTTAACCTCTGAAAATTTTAGCTTTTGTCACACAATCATATTTATATGGTTCTTATAATATCCCAACAAAACACTGTTTTTGACCGTTCTTATTTATAGAAACATAATGGAGCCCAATTAATTCTAAATATTATGTCATTACATCAAAAAACAATACTGACAATCCTCATTTATTGACTGGAATTAGGACTGGTCACTCAATTGCTAAATAGTGTGGTAGTTAAGCATGACATTATGGGACTGACCAACTTACTGGAACCTCAATTGCAGCAGATCTGATTGTGGTTGTGAATCACTATGGATTGTTAAGCACCACATCACACACACTGGTTACAAGTTTCCAAATTGTGGTTACAGGACTGGTGGGACATGGTGTTGACCACAACTTGGAGGGCCAATTGTCTCTACTTTCAGCATCATTATAAGTTTGACTGATCACTGAACAAGTGGTTGGCAAATGAGGGCTATCTATAAACTAACTGATGTTTTGACTAATCACATTAAAGTATTCCTTTAGGTGCTTATTAACTAACAACAGCACACTTATCCACAATTAAAAAATAGCTGAATTCAGACACTCACTCTTTAATATCTATTCTAGATGTTAGATTACTACCTAAATGGCAGATGCAAGAATTTATTTATTTTTTTAAAAGACATTTGTATAAGTAAGAATTTGGTTCAAATATCTTAGGCTTATTGAACGAGCAATCAAAATATCCTATTCAAGCAAATGGATGTTTAAAGATATTCTGGAAACAGTAGATCAGAGAGAAGACCTTAATAATTGACATAAATACTGCATCAGGTCAAAATAATTCAGTTCACTAAACTTCACATCTGCTTTCCCAGGGACCTAACATAAGCAAATTCTTTGAGAATGCTGTCTGTTGAAAGTTAAATTCTTTTGCTATTCCCAGCTTGTGATCATTTAAAAGGAATTTTCCAAAGCAAGGTCTAATATTAGACTCAAAATGAAGTTTCCATTCCACTTACGCGATATTCTCACCAAAGTAACTACTACATAATCTGATTGTCTTGGAGCTACTCGTTTAGATGCAGATGACCATACTTCAAATACCAACTGAACCATACTGGCAAAGCTTGTCTTAAAGAAACCTTTACAGCATGAATCGTTATTAGAATCATAATTTGCATTTATAATTATGTACAATATCTCAAACTTCATTAGGCCATAAAAATGGAAACCCTTCCTTGTATAATTATATTTTCTTATCAATTTGCAATCCATGAAATGGATTCTAGGTTACATGGTATTTCAGAATCAACATAAGTTCTAGTTATTCTAATTGTGTCCAAGAAAGACAACATACATTTATTTGGTAGCAAAACACAGTGTACACAGAGTGCTGATACAAGTAAAGGTATGAAATCATTTTGACTTAAACTACCTATTTGAATAAAGTTTACATTTTAAATTTGAAGTCAATAAAACATATTAATGAAAACAAATAACACAAAGTTTCATAAAGATTCATTACCCTTAATTTTTTATATTATACTTTGATGCTTTAAAACAGTAAATAAGAAACATGAATCCTTTATGTTTTATTCCAATCTTTAATAGTATATATTTTTGCTCTTTTATAGCTCTATGGAAATGAAATTACTTTTAGAAGAAATAAAATATACACTGTAATATCACCAAAAGGATTCTTTTTCAACATGCAAATATTAGGAAAAAAATATTGGACCTCTAATCCAAACTAAAGCTATTGATATGTTAGGTAGTGTAAGTTGTTACAATCACAATAGTTAATTTGCAATACAATTAGCAGCTTACTTCACTTCTATAATGCTCTTCTTCCCAGGAATGTATGTTTTGACATAGCTGCATCTAATGCAACAGTGCAGTAATATAATACATATTTGGAATGGATGGGTTACATTTTGTAGTTTTACATAGAATTTGAGTAATTATTGCTGAAAGATTCATGAAGCATGTGCCAAAGATTTAGATACAGAAATGAAGCATGGTATGTTTAATTGTTAGATTAATCAACGAAGCATATGTTTATTAATTAATGAGGATTAATTTTAATCAGTAGAACATTTTAAAAGACTACAGACTATCTAATAAATACATATGTTTTTTGGTATTGAAGTTATCTATACAAATGCATTGCCAAACAAATGTTTTTGGGGGGTTAACAAGTAGTGACACTGATAGATTTATATGTAAATGTCTGCATATATAAATACATATCTACATAATAAAGAAGGGTAGTGATGAGGTTAAGAAGGTGAGGAAAAGGGAAACTTTTTAAAGTTATCTGAAAAGAATCTAGATGGGTTCTTCACTTTTATAGTTAACAAAATATACAACTTAGAACTTGTGACATGATTGCCGAAAAGAAATTTAATAATGACTTTTTTCTTCATTCCACTCAGTTATGGAACAAACAAGCACCCCCTCCCTTGACATTATTCAAATATATATAGTTTATTAAATAGCTCTCTGCCCATACAGTTGAAGCCCATCTTTCCCACTCCCACATTAAAGTATCATTAATTCTGGAGATCTGACAATTGTCCAAATTGAGAAAGGAAGTGGAAAATGAACAAAATATTAGAAAGATCCTGAAGAAAATAAAGCCACGTTTTTCTTTAGTTGCTTAGAGAAGAACTGAGATAGACAAGCTGAAATAATGGAAATGTTTTCTACGATTCTTAAAATGAACTAATGTGCACAAAAGGGTATTATTTGTAACAACATACTTATAATGCAGCAAGAGAAGTTCTCATAGAAACCTAAATCCTTCAGCATGTCAGCATAGTACTTTTGTTGTTGCCCATTAATTTCAATGGACCCTGCGATGACGGATAGGAATTCTGAAGGACATTCTATTTCCTCTGAGAACCTATAGTCCATTTTGTTTCTAAGTTAATAAAACTTACTCATAATTATTACTTTACTGTGTCAGTCAAACTTGCCATATTGGTGCCATTTTGTATTTTGAGATCAATATATTTAGAAAGTAGAAAAAAAAGAAATCAGGAAAAATAAGAAAAAAAATGTACACATTGGGACAGACACTTTTCTATTTTAGATTGCTTTTCTTTTATTTGTAAACTTCCCAATGGTGTACATGCTCAAAACATGACTTCTTGTCTAAATGGAGACTGCTATACTAATATCATAAACCCACAAAGCTTACTAGAATGGCATTATATCAGTGTTGGAAACTTCAGACAGAGCACAAACAGATACTCAGTTTCAACTACATTATAAAAACAATAACAAAAATGGCGCTCTACTTAATATAGAAACTAACAGTAACATGGTTGAGAAAGCAGCTTGATGAATGGCTATCATGTTTTATTCTTCTCTTTCTCAATCAACTTTTATTCCAAAATTATCCAAAAATAAGAGAATTCTGAGAATTCTCTAGAAAAATGCATAGTAACTATTCATGTTTTAAAATCTAATTTTTAGTATTTGGAGAAATAATTCGGTATGAAAGTACTGCCACCTTAGTCATTCATCCTGATGCGTGCAATTCCATAAATAAAAGGCATGATTAAACTTTTAAATTCAGGAAACGAAATTCACTGGCTTTACCAATTAAAAAATGCTGGGTGACTGCAATAGATTACTGACCTAGTTCAGGATCTTAGGAGTCCTAAAAGTGTTGCCTCCTGGACTCATTGCCAACATTTCTCAATTTTCTAATACCAATTGCCACTTCAAATAATATGAGGTTTGTACGTAAAGAACACTGTTATATAGAAAAAAAGATGCCAACAATGTGCATATATTTATATTTCTTCCAAACTTGCCTTTTACCACATGGAAACCAACCTGGCTGCTAGGCAAGAAAAATATCTATATCCCCGACTAAGTGGGTGAAACAAAATAAATTCAAATCTCAATCTGATGCCATATGGGGGATGCATTCATTAAATAAATATGCCCCAAATTTTTTAAGTGCAGATAGTAAATGCTGCTACTTGTGCAAAAATGTAACCTGTTACTTTCATCCCTCAAATTTATAAAATGAAAAACATCCAAAGCAAATGAAACAAAGGACCTAATGTTAAATAACATAATTACCTTTAGTTTTTTAAGCAATTAGATTTACTTTTGACATCAATATGCATTATAACAATCAGAAATGTGATGGATAGATATCCTTTAGTAAGCTCTCTATCCAATGACATTTGGAAGCCTTCTACTCTATAGCACCTTTGCCCCTTTGCCACTTTTGGTACTGCCCTCCCTTCAATTTATTAGCCAACCATTTTAAGTACAAAAACACTACAGAAGGGAAAGTAGTTTGTTCCACAGGGCATATCAATAACAGAGGAAATCTTCACGAAATTTTAGACATTAGATGAGCATTAATAATCTATTTATTAATGGATGATCTTACACCATTAACAGCAAATTTACTTCCTTAAGTTCCTTAGGTTTCGAATATCTGTCAAAAGTAACTTTCCCTGCATCTAGTTCCACTGTAACACTTGGGTATAAATGCCAGAAATAACCGCTATGTTGTGTTATATATATATAAATGAAAGTGGTAAAATTACAATCTAAATTACAAATGCCAAACAACACTGAGACAAATATTGATAGTACCATATTAATGGTATTATATTAAAAAAAATTAAGGCAGAATCAGTGTCTATTTCCCTAAAATTAAAGTTACTTCTGCAACGCATTGTAGCATACTTGATGAGTGATTACTCGGTGTATCAAAAGAGACCAACTTTTTTTCCTTTTATTCTTGGCTTTCTTTCAAGATGTAGTCTTATCTTCAAGCACCATGGAGGAAAACAATAAATGATCAGAACCGGCTGCTTCACACATGATGTTAAATGTTGGAAATCTTTGTACATCACTAAATCATTTAAGAGAACCCTATCTCCCTGGCAGTGAACTTCAGCATCCATTTCTGGAAATTCATTACACTGTACTGGTTTAGCAGACTGGTATTTAAGTTCCATTATTTAATTTTAGTTCAGATAATTCAGGCAGATGAACCTCTTTGGCTTAGTTTCATGAACCACATCTTTGGCAGACAGCAGATCATGTACAATCCTTCTCTCCTCTACCTTTTCCTTCACTTCCTCATATTCCTCTGGTGATGAGTTGTGATCCTCAAGCCAGCCACATCACTGAAAAAAGAAGAAAGGCACGTGACCCAGGACAATAAATGTACCACATATAGCTGCCATTGTTACTCCTACAAATAGGAAAAAACAAGGAAAGGAGGGGGACATGACAGTCCAAAGAACGTATTTTGTTTGTGATGACACACAGGAGATATGTGAACTGGGGTAAAAGAATGCATGCAAACTATGAGCATTTGGAAAGGGAAGTAGAAAAACAGGCAAGGAAAGATGTGTGGAAAAATGAGGCCACATTTTTGTGAAGAAACACTAGTAATTGCACAATGTGACAGAATACCAAGCAGTAAAATAAAGGAGGGTATCTTGTTATTTCTCTAACAACATGTTTCTCTCTCTATTTTTAAAATTATTTTATTTCTATGAGGCACAATATCTTTTTAATGCAATCCTGAATAGACTACTGTAGCCTAAATCGCAGGTCACAGCAGCTTAAAAATATAACATAACACAGCATAGTTTAGCTTACCAGTAGCAAAAGTACAATGAGCAATGCTGCCTTTTGTGCTGGCCTTCTCTGTCCTGGTACCACCTGTAAAAAAGTGGAATGCTGGCAGCTCAGATCTTACGAGTTCTGCTTCTCAGATAACTCAGTGTTGAATTCTTTGAAGAAACTGTCTCCATGCTTAAGGTAAAGAGTTGCTCAGAGATAAAATGTGTACTTGGCATCAGAAGTTATAATGAAGATAGTTCACATGACTAACAAACAAGAAATGCTGTATTTTTTATGCTTCTGTAATTTTTAAACATTGGACCAAATTGGGGCACCTCTTTTGGGGCTACTTTTACAGACTTTTTGTGCCCCAGTTGTCCTCCAGAGACTGGAAATACTGAATCTGCAATTGTTTTTTCCCTGCCTAGTACTTCCCTGGAGTCTAGTCCTCTGAAAGTTTAGTTCACACCATACAAATTATTTTGGATCCAATTGTGCAGCATCTTGTGAAATTCATCATTACTTTCCAGATATATCTACAGGTTCTGGGCACCCAAATAGAGAAAGAAGTAATAAAGCTTATATCTCATAGCTTTCAGAAACACATTGGCAGCATGCCCAATTTGATTCTATCAATATACAAAAACTTAAGCTAATAAACATCTGATGATAACATATAGTGTAAATAATTATATCTAAAGAAAACCAAGAAGTAGAACAACTTTTCTTGACCAGAAGTTTAACGTAGCAGTCAAGACTGAACTGGGAGTATGGGGGTCAAGTCTCTTCTCATCCAGGAAAATGTACTGAAGATTTTTGGCCAAACACTATCACTTAACTCAAGTTACCTTCTCAAAATGTTTCTAGGGGTGAAAAATGGAGGAAGAAATTTTCTTCCCTGAGCTCATGAAAGAAAGATGAGATATAATTCTAAGGAATGAATAAGCATTTTATTGACAGAAAGAAAATGGCTAAAGTGTCAAATACAGGACTGTCTATAATGCAGAAGGAAGGCAAGTCCAGTAATTTATTAGCAAATGGATATGAATTTTTTTTCTTGGGTATTAATATTACACTACTTTAGTATTTAAATAAAAAAATCAATCTACCATAAGAAACAACAAGAAGCCAGAAGTAATTGGATACATAACTATATAAAGAATTCGTTATTTGTGTCTCAGAATTACTATGCAATTTGCTGCATTTTCATTTCTCCACATGGGTTTATAAATTCCATACCAAGTATAAAAAGCTATACATAGTTTTCAGGAACAATCACCCATCTCATGTGTTTTTATATACAGAATTATTGGGTTGACTCCTCTTGATAATTTATTTATTTACACATTTAACTTTATATTACCTCATCATTTAGTAATTGGAAATGGTTATCTATGGGACTCTCTCTCTCCCATTGTTTATGCCTATTTGATAAGACCAAGGAAGGTCTTCCATGCTCTAGTTGACCACCACAAAGGAAACATTTCCTTACAGCATTTAGAAAGTATGCCTTCTCTGTTGCCACTTCTGTTCTCTAGAACAGCACTTTCCCCAAAGTCTGCACCCTTCCTGACTTGGTTGTTCTTCAGAAAGTATTAATTCAGGTGCTGGTTGTCACCTTAAAAGTCCCTCATGGCTTAGGACCAGGTTATTTACAAGGGCCTTGGTGCTCTCTGAGCTTGGTTGTTTTCTTGCAGTCAGTTCAGTACCCAAACCAGGTTGCATTCTCAGTGCTGCAGCTAGGGAACAGTACCAGTGCTATCTCAGAGCACTGATGACGTTACCTTGCTTGGGTAATAAAACGCCTGCAAGAAAACAA
>JANHFL010007223.1:502150-513169 GCA_032468155.1 Oxyrhabdium leporinum | reverse complement strand
AAGAAAGAAAGAAAGACAGAAAGAAAGAAAGAAAGAAAGAAAGAAAGAAAGAAAGAAAGAAAGAAAGAAAGAAAGAACAGAAGTAACTTCCATTATTCATCACAACGGGTATAAATAAATTTAATAACTCTTTATCCCCTCCAAGATTAACAAAACTTTCTTCAGGAGGTAAAGTCTGTTCAGAGATAATGACTGGACAGTCTCAAAAATCAAATAAATAAATAAACAAACAAATAAACAAATAAGACACAAGATGAAATAACCTTAAGTTGATAGCAACAATAGAAAGAAGAACTAGTCAACAAAAGAAAAGTAAGTGAAGCATTGAGAGAATGGTGTCTGTTCTGCTGGAGTTCTAGACTAAAGCTAACAAGTGCTAAACAGATTCTTTAATTTCAAGAAAGCAAATTTTAACAAACTCAGATAATCAATAAATAGATTTCCTTGATGGAAGAAGCCAATGGGAAAATGTAAATATATCTGAGAGTGAGGGTGAAAGTTCGTTCTCTGAGCTTGTAGGCTGGTTTCCGAACGTTTCATTACCAGGCTAGGTAACATCTTCAGCAGAGTTTAGGGGATCCCTAAACTCTGCTGAAAATGTTATCTAACCTGGCAACAAAACATTCGGAAACCAACCCACAAGCTTGGAGAACAAACCTTCATCCTCAACCTACACCCAAGCTACAGATATTTGCCACTATTGCATATCTGAGAGTTCCTGTAGAGAAAGAAATAGTAGAAACAAAACTGCAAATATTTTAATTGTCTTATATTTAACCTCCTCTTTTAACAAAAAGATATTGACAATAGTTATTGGACAACCATAGTATCCTAAGATAAATATTATTTGGACTCAGATAATATTCATCAGGTCAGAATTTAGATTTAGGGATGGCAGAGAGACTAAACAGGGTAGCATTGTTAAAAATTGTCAAGACTTGGATAGAGATAGTATTTTCTAATCCTTTTAGAATTCATGAGATCCTACAGTTCAATTAACCATTGTATCTTTCTGATCTATCTGTGAGAGTTAGGGAATGAAATAACAGTGGTTCCACTTTCTTTAAAGAGATTAGCCAGGCAATTATGTCTAATAGGATGGGAAACAAATGGTTCCCCTAGTCCTATTACAAGAATTTTTATAAAAGAGCATTTTATATTTTAATATTTTTTTTGACAAAACAATATTTAAATCTAAAGGAAAAGCACTCATAAGTATTGCTTTCCTGTGCTCCACCTCTTCATTTGACTAGCCTCATATTTGAAATGACATTGATCTACACATTTGTCTTCAGGAATATATTGAGAATGTAATTGTTCCAAATGGCCTTTGATGCTTAGGAAAATTGTAATTGTGCTTTTCATGATTTTATAGTTATTTACTTTAATTTGTACTATGGAAGTTTTCTTTTTCCTTTTTTACTGTGAACAGTTGAGAAGTCAACATTAAACACTAATATATATATATATATATATTAGCGTTTGGCTAAGTTTGGCTAAGTTCAAGTAATATCCATACATATATACAGGTAGTCCTCAACTTACAATCACAATTGAGCCCAAAATTTCTGTTGCTAAGTAAGACATTTATTAAGTAAATTTTGTCCCTTTCTTGCCACATTTGTTAAGTGAATCACTGCAGTGGTTAAGTTAGTAACATAACTGTAAATGAATCTGGCTTTCCCATTGACTTTGCTTGTCAGAAGGTCACAAAAAGTGATCACATGACCCCGGGACACTGCAAGCATCATAAATATGAGTCAGTTGCCAAGCATTTTGATCATGTGACCATGGGGATGGATACGCAATGGTCGGTAGGTATGAAAAATGGCCATAAGTTACTCTTTTCAGTGCTGTTGTAATTTCGAATGGTCACTAAACAAATTGTTGTAAGTCAAGGACTACCTGTATATAATTGCCCAACTGCCTCTTCCATATTCAGATTATTTTTTTTCTGGAATTTTATTTCTCTGCAGACCCCAGCCATATCAAAATCCCTTTTGAATTCATATGTGGCTTCTCCACACATACAAATTTGCTCCTGTTTTTGAAAGACATCCTGTTGACAGGCAGAATTCTTTTTATGCATTTTCAATTCTGTTGAGATGTTAAAAATAAAAGGACACATATAAAAAGTGGAAAGAAGGGCAGGCACCAAGAACAAGTACATGCAGTGTCAGGTAATTTAATACTTAACATGAGGTAAAGACCACAAAGTTGATTTAAAATAATAAGAACAATGAAGAAGGCTTCTCCAGATAGTTTCAAAATAAAAGAAAAAGAATAAACATCTTAGCTTCTTATTTTGGCCAGTCATTTCCAGTAAGTAGCATGTATCCCATTAGGCAACTATCAAAGTAGAATTAAATCTTTAGATTAATAAAAGCATGATCAGGGAATACCTATTTATTCTGTGTTTAAATTCTCAGACCCAGATGAATTGAATCCTCAGTTACTGAAGAAACTTGATGATGATCTGGCAGAAGTTTTATGTACTATCTTAACGTTCATAAACAATGCAATCTGTAAACCATTCCTTGAGATACTGTGATAATTACCAGAAGTCAGCAAGAATTTCTCAGAACAAATCTTGCCTGATTAACCTTATCTCATTATTTAATAAACCCAGGTGTTTGTGGAAATGTTGTAGAAACAGTATATCTATATTTCAGGAGATCATGTGACAAAATAATCCATGATATTCTTGTAAGCAAGATGGTTAAATATGGGTGAGAAGGCAAAAGGCAGAAATAAAATACAAAATAGTTTTGATATGTTAGAAAACTAGTCTGAAAATAACTGAATTAAGCAGACACAAATGCAATATTTTCTGTTTATATCAATCACATTGATCAACCCTAAATTAGCCAAAGGTATAAACACAATACTACATAACACAATATAAATGACCACACAAAGCCTATAAAAACGTGCAGACCTACGTCACACAATATATTTTAAATTTTTTGGCTAAATCTGTGAGCTTATCAGATGAACCCTAAAGAATTCCTCATTTCAGGAGTCATAGCAGAAACAGTAATCAATGGCTAGAAAGTATAGTCATCCCAACTCAAAATATGAATCTGCTACATATGAATGAATACAAGCTTGTATTCATAATGCAAAAAGAACTGTTAAAAACATGTACAATCAGATTCATAAAAAACAACAAACTCTCTTTTCTAAAAATTCTTGTCAGCAGAAAAAGCAATAGCACCCTACAAATCCAAATCCACTGGAAAGCAACTCTTACAAATCAAATTCTCAACTATAGTAACAACCTAGACCACACAAAAAGGAGCTATATAAATATCCAGACAAGCTACAATGCGCTTGAATTACTGAAAACAGAAATAAACAACCTTTACAATATCCTTCAATGCAGCAAATACTTGTGCAATTTCATCAAAAAATGCACATCAATTCCCAGATGTTTGGAGAGGATGACTGATGCCCCTTTCTTCCTTTTGATTCCCTTCTAGGTTTATTTACCTTGCCATCAATGTTGTTCTATCTTGTGCTGCTTGTATTTGTGTGTTTTTTGTTCTTTGCCTTTAAATGTTTTAATGACTGTAAGCAGCCCAGAGTTGCTGAGAGTCAGGTGGCATATACATTTATTGAATTATTATTAAAATATATCAACAAATATTGTCAAAAGACACAAAATGATTTCACTGACCTCCCTGCACATAGACAACCTTAGGCATTAACCTAAGCATCTGGAAATAGAACAGGCCAGAATGAAAAATGTAAGAGAATTCTTAGAAACTTGGCACTCCTACCAGCAGTGATCCATAGATCACTTTTATCAAAAGACCCTTAAAAAAACTATCAAACAATATAGTCAAGGACCTAATTCTAACACATCAGTTCAACGCCCAGCAACAGTCTTCTCATCACATAGTAATCAAGCAACACATAGATAAACGAGAGCTCTCTCCTTAACAAGCTATTAACCAAAAACTAAAATTCAGCAATCACAGGAAAAGAATAAGACCATCCCTATGAATCATCCTATCATATCTATTTTAACACATGATCACATTGGAAGTAACCAATGCATAGATAATACAGAACCACTACAGGTCAGCCAAGTAAATAATTCACTACCAAAGAGGCATCAGTCATTTTCAAAACAATCCAAGCATGTGCAAGCAGGCAAAACAGAAGGATACATACATAACCCGTGTCAACCAACAAATTTCATCTTCCAAAATTCCAAATTTACAATGATGACATTATACAGCATGGTAATGAAACCTAAAAATTAAGTTCAATTTTTATTATTCCTTCCCATCCAAACAAGACGGCGAGAGAACAGATGCTAAAGAATACATCAGATACATCAGAGCATCTAGGGTGTCAGTACTGACATTAGTTTGCAACTTTCACTATGACAGGAATTATTTTACGTTCAACTATTATATCTTTAGGATGTAATCTAAAAAGAAACAGCAATGGGTGCAGGAGAGGAGTAGCCAATAAAAGTGTGGGCAAGCCTATAAAATTTAGGAAGTTTTTGTTTGTATGCTTGGTTTTAGATTTGGATTCCACATAATCTTCAGAAGCCAATAAAAGCTCAGGGTTGAAATGAGGGATCCTTGGTGCTCTCCTTGTCAAGTCTTGGGGACCACATAGATTTTCTCTATGATGGTTTGTCCCTAACCTTGTCCTTCAAATTTTCCAGTGGTGTCTCAATCACCAGTGTAACTGAGTCTATCCATTTTCCTGCTGGTCATTCTCTTTCAAATTTCCCAGAATGAAGAGTCTTCTCCAGAAAGCTAAGTCCTTTCATAATATGTCCCATTACAGTAATTTGAACCTGATCATTGGTGCTTTGAGTGAGAATTCCTGGTTGATTTGTTTTATGATCCATTTGTTTGTTTTCTTGGCTGTCCAAGAAGGTATTTTCAAGAGTCTTCTCCAATATCAAAGTTCAGAAATACTCTTTCTATCCTGCTTCTCCATAGTTCAACTTTGGGTTCCCTAGTGCGTCACAGGGAATGCCATAGCTTTATTCTGATCATTCTGATTTTTGACAGAAAGTGCAATGGCAGAAGATAATCTCCAACAGTGAAAACAAATAGAGGATATGGATTGCTACTTATAGGAAATGTCTTGAATTTTAAGAATACATTATCACAATTAATTCCTATAAGCTATTTATAAGAAATTTCTTAAATCTTGGGGAATAATATAAGCTGAACATTTTCATCCTTCAGAGAATATTTAAACACTTGCAATTTTCCCATCTTACTTTGGTTCATCGACATTTTCCTATAAATAAAGATTACACATAGAACATAAATCTCTCAGTCTTTATTGGTATATATTGGGCTTTGCTTGCTTGTAGTTCTAGTAAGCAATAAACAGCAAAAAGAGACAAAGGGTCTTGGGTCTTGAGCCCAGATAAAGAAGGGAGATGGGAGCTTTCTCATATTTCCCAAGAGACAGGTATCCTTTCTTTATCCTCAAATGTTTTGTTTTGGAAACAAATGTATCTATTTCTGTCATTTCCTTTAAACTTGTGCTATTTAGACTTGCAGTCTTATAGAGTATTAGATAAGCATGAGTGACTGCAGTGTCTGAGAATGAGTGTTAGAGCCCCCAAAGCATTCTTAACCTAAATATGAAACTTTCAGAAGTAAAATATGTCCTGCTATGAAACATATGTCTCAAGGAATAATATTTGTGGATTATAGATGTTTTGCTCAAAGCATTCCTTCTTTAATCCATAGTCTAATAATCAAGTCACACTTTCTATGGAGAACATGCTTCTGATTTTTAACTTCAAGAGACCATTTGAAGGAATCTAAGAACTCAAAAATACTGAAATAGACACTAGAAAATATTTTTCATATTACGTATTATAGTTATTACTAATAATAACAGAATAAGCCTAAAATCTGGACATTTTTCAATTCTTCTAGAGTTGCCCTATGCCGCAGACACTTTTTTGGCATACTAAAATATCTGCTTATTTTCTGTTTCTGTATTAGCAGCCTCCCCCCTTTATATCATCACTAGCCTTCTTTTAAATGACTATGAAAAAGAATATCCTATAATTACATCTCTAGTAATCAGAGGGATTTGAGTTTATAAATTCTCTTACTTGAATTTACTTTAAATTATCTTGTTACTGTTCAATCATTCAGTCATGCCCAAATCTACATCATCTGACTGATAACAGTTTGCTCAGATTGTCTGTCATCTTCTTTAGGTTTTTGCAGTCATTTCTCTTCATCTTGTCTCTGCTGGCCTCTTTTTCAATTGCCTTTTATTTTTCCAAGCACCGGAGTCTCCTCAAGACTCTTGCTTTTGCATTTTATGTTCAAAAATTTAAGCTCAAACTTCATTAATAGTGGTTTCAATGAGCTTTCATTTTATGTAATCTGGCAATTCAAAATATGCTCAACAATTTTCATTAGTACCTCCATTCAGAGGCATATATTTTTCTTCATTTGACCCTTCTGATGGAACCACAACAAACATGCTATAACCAGAAAGCCTACTATAGGGATTTTCTTTTTTTTTTAAATGACCCCAGCTTAGCTATTCAATTCTTCATAGTTCTCTTTCCTGTTCT
Organism: Oxyrhabdium leporinum; assembly: GCA_032468155.1. Taxonomy (NCBI): domain Eukaryota; kingdom Metazoa; phylum Chordata; class Lepidosauria; order Squamata; family Cyclocoridae; genus Oxyrhabdium; species Oxyrhabdium leporinum. The sequence continues at coordinate 506,583 of JANHFL010007223.1, read as the reverse complement.
TTGACACTGCAGTTTGTCTAATAAAACACAACTCTGGTTCCAGTTCTGTAACTCTGCACCTGGCCAAAGCAGCTAACTAAAAAAACAAAGAAACACAACAACAGACAAGCATCCTCCAGAAAGCCTGAAGCCCTTGACTCCAGTAGATATTCTGCTTCCACAACATCTACTCTAAGGCAGACCCCTGAAACAGGAGATAGCTCTCAAAAGTCTAGTGATCACCAGGGACTTACTTTTGCTAATCAGCAGTGACCTTTGAGCATACATTTGTTCTCACATTTCTCATAATGCAATGATCTAGTCAGCTAAGTCTAAAGCAGACTTTTGGCAAAATATTGCTTCTTAACAGCTGAGACTGTTTGCCCAACTGGCAGCTATCTCTGTTAAAATTAAGGACTTAGGAAAGCTCACAGATATGCATTATAATACCCTTAAACAGTACAAAAACTTCAATCCAAATTTTTGTGTATTCTCTTTTATGGCAGATTGATCAGGAGACGATTGATGATTCTTACTGGAGGGTTTTTTTTAATCAGAATCTATTTGTAGTCACTAAGTACTTATTTAGTTTAATTTATGCTATACACTATAGAATTTTTGCCTGCTCACCTTTTCATCTTGCCCACATCAATATTGGAGTGAAGGTATTGGGGGAAAAAAATGTAGACAATCTTGTGATTCAAGTGTGATTGGAATCCTTGTCTACATTTTCTTCCATTGTCTCTTCTATAATAAAATATGTTCTACCCTTTCAACACTCCTCATTAATGGAATTCAATTCTTCCTTGAGGTAGAAGTCGAATGCCTCATCTTCAGGATCTGAATTTAAATCTTACAAATAGAATGGTACCAGATACTGTTGTTGGTTGTTGTTTTTTTATAAAACCCAATAAAACTCTTCCATCTTTGCCATCAATTTGAAGTTGATGTTGTCTGTCCAGCAACATCCACGCATAAACCAACCTTTTATATTGTTGTAAAAAATTAGTTGCCATCAACTTTGAATAATTCTTGCAGTCTATAAGCTGCTTTTAGACTGGGAAAGGTAGAAAGAAAGAGGACAACCAGTAGTAAGGTGGACGGACTTACGTGTGATGGCAATGAATGCACAACTGGAAGACCTGAAAAACTAGGTTAGGGACAGATTTTCATGGAGAAAATTTATCTATGTGGTTGCATCAGGTCACAGTGACTTCATGGCATATAATCAATCAATCTATTTGTCAGGCTTTTATGAGCATATACAATTTTCTCTAGAAAATTCTTGTAATTTGGAATATTACTCTAAAACATCTGAGCAATCGCTTTTTACAGATTCTTTGGGGCAAAGAACAAGCTATTTGTAGCAGACCAGTGTCATCTTGTGGTCTATGTAGGGCATTTTATTTTGTGTGTGTATGTGTGTGTGTGAGACTATCTCTGTGTGTATGAGTGAGTGTGCATTTTCCAACTACTGTTTTCTCTTGATCTGAGCAGCTTTTGTAATTTATTTCTTAGGCTTTTATATTTCACTTTTCTTTTTTTTCAATAAGGCTGAATCTTTTAGCCACATGCCTATACATCCAGGAAGAGGCATTATATCAATTATGTCGATTTTTGCAATTTGATATTTTATGACAGCCTCTGACTTTCACACTGGGTAAGTCAATGGATTCCAGGTGAGTAACTCCTAGAAAAATAAGGGGTAGTTACAGGATTTGCCAAGCTGCCAATCCAAAATAGGACAAGGGATCAGGATATGAAAACATAGAATTCATCTGAGATTTGAGACCTCCAGTTTTCCCCCCTACAATGTACTACAAACATAAATATAAATATTCCACTTTCGATAAAGGAAATTATTAAGAAATCCTGTTGCCTAATTCCTCAGCATCTGTTGTATGTTAGCTGCTTGTATGTTAATTTGCATCTCCATGAAAATCAATGTCTATGTCACAACTAGTCTGTTATGTTTACTTAGCATTAACCCTTTTAATCTGTTGTTAAAGTCAAAAAGGAACTGAAACTTTCTGATATCTTAAATGAAATGATGGCAAAAAATATATACATTTTCATCTTGTTTGCAAATTTTAAGTCCTAAATCTAGCTGAGAAGCACCACATAGCTGAGCAAAATCAAGGAAGGAAGAACTACATAAATTTTGCTAAAATATTTTCAATGCAATTCTGGGATAAATATAAGATAAACTGACCATCTTCATTTGCACTAAATTAATTAATCTACCTACTGGCCAATCATAATTACCCGATTTGGAGTTCAGTTTAACATCACTAATAATCTCTAATTTGCTCAAATTATGCTGAAAAAATCCTTTATTTCAATGTTATGTTTATTTTTATTGGATGTACTCAACTTGATGCTAATAATTCTTGGGGGGAAAACGTTATTTGATTTAGTGAGACTGCAAAAATATACTGACTAAAAGACAATAATTGATCTTCAATTCATTTATTTGAAGCAATATTTCTTGAACTGAGCAACTTTTAAGATGAGTGAATTTCAACTCCCAGAATTTTGGCAGTTGAAATCCACCCATCTTAAAAATACTGAGGTTGAGAAACTTTGAAACTTCACTTGAAATAGTCACTTATTACACAGCAACGTAGTAACATCATATGGTCATTCAAAAAAACTAATTATAATAGCAATAGGACTTAGACTTATATACTGCTTTACAGCCCTCTCTAAGCAGTTTACAGAGTCAGCTTATTGCCCCCAACAATCTGGGTCCTCATTTTAACATCCTCAGAAGGATGGAAGGCTGAGTCTACTTTGTTTAGTGAGCAAACTGCTAGCAAACTTCTAACTACTATGCTACCAGATGATGCTTTCAAAATCACAAATTTAAATTTATAAATCCTGTGGTCATTGGTGCGCCTGTGAAACACTCCATTGGAGCCTGCCATGCTCCCTATTCCATTTAACTTTTAATTGAAGGGAGAGGAGGGGAAGGCATGCAGCAAGGTAAACCATCAGTTTTCCATCCTCAATGTGTCAAATGAACTCTATTCAATTTCTTAAAAAATAACCACAATGTGTGACTTTGTTCGGAGTGTCTTCTTCTTCTGACTATTAAAAGGGCAACCGTTAGCAGGAAACATGTGGGCAGCAAGTGAGCAGCAGGCTGTGCACAGAGCATCTTGCTGAATTGAAAGAGCACTTTCTAATGCTTTCATTCTCCTAGGAGAACTGAAAATATACGTATCTCAGGGACAACTAACAACCCTCCCACGGAAGCCATTTTGCAAGGCCAGAATATATTTTCAAAATTCTGAATGTGTCCACCAATATCCCAAACTAGGGAGTTCCATTTTTGTATGTGCAGAACATATTTCTGAAACTGGGGTAAGTCCTTTATTTCTGTCCTCCTCTCTCTTCAAACGTCTATGCCACATGCCATTCCAGTGGCGTCCAACCCTCAGGAGTTGTTAGTGGCTGAACTAGAAAACACACGAAAGCCCATCTCTTTCTGTTGTCTTGATCCTATCTGTTATGCATAATTAAAACCAATTTAAAGATAATGTAAGTGAAACTTAAATTATAAATTGCTGACCCATGTAAGACTATTGCAATAGATTCACAGTATTTAAAATAAAACCTTACAGGGGTCGAATAGTATACCTATTACCCCCTGAAACTAACACTGACCTTTTTATTTTCCATTGGAGTTGCAATTTTCCAGCAGTTTAAGCTCGTTTGACTTAATGACTCTAACCTGAAGTTGAAGATGGAAAATGTTCCTGGCAAGATTGTTCCACTCAAGAGTAATTTATGCAGGTGTATTTGCGTCAGGCCCCACCTGTTTTATACTATGGACTCTATGTCACTGACCTTTTGTCTGGAATTTTCAGTTGGTATGCCTGTATACAAACAATATCATTTATGGCACATTGTGTACTTGTAGTACTTAAGTAAGTGAGTTTACTAGAAGAAAATATAATAGTCAAATAGCAATGGACTTTCTTAATAACTTAGAATATTCTTGTAACTGAATTAAGTTCAATATTTTTTTATTTAAGGCTATAATAAAACATATAATCTATCTATTACAAAACACATTTCATATAGAAATACAGTCACTTTATTTGAAAATTTGTTTCTAAATAATGTTGCTAAAGTGATCAGCATTTATTGTGGGTGATTTTCCTACATAATAGTAAGCCTTCCTGAATAAAGAAAAAAGAAAAAGTAACAATAAGCCTTTACTGGGGCAACAGCTAACACAAAAGGGAACAATAACAAAAGTTTTTAGATCAAATTATCTGATTATTTTATCATAATAGATGGGGAGGAGAGGGTGAGAGGGAAGGAGAAGCAGCAGCAGCAGCAGCAGGAGAAGCGGAGGAAGAGGAAGAGGAAGAGGAAGAAGAGGAAGAGGAAGAGGAAGAAGAAGAAGAAGAAGAAGAAGAAGAAGAAGAAGAAGAAGAAGAAGA